>WOXC01004570.1:0-118732 GCA_011680675.1 Gymnobelideus leadbeateri | reverse complement strand
ATAGGGGTTCCTGGGCTGGGGTTCTCTTGGGATCAAGGGGCCGGTGGTATATTGGGTGGCATTCTTTTCAGTCTGGGGTGGGCTGGGTGGGAGAGAGGGAACATGATCATTAAGTGCCAACTCTGGGCCAGGCACCAAGGATACAAGTACCACTCCTCCCAGGGAGTTTACATTCTAACAGGGGAGAGAAGTACATTAATAAGTAGGGATTGCTTTGAGCAGAACACTTCTCTCCCTTTTCCGCCCCCATTCCCACCAAGTTTTCTTTTTTCATAGTTAGGGGCCTGTGGCAGGTCCAGCTCACCGGTCCTGTCTGTGCACTGCACAACACCCTGAGGACATGGAGACAAAAGCAATAAAGAGGCAAAGTGAACCAGCTCTGACCCTCCAGGAGCTTACAGTTTACTGGAATATCCTCTCCCACCAGAGTAGGAATTGTTATAGTGAATATAGGAATATAGGAATCTGTTATAGTGATTCTATTCTCCATCTCCCTTGGTGAATTTGTTTTCCTGAGGTTTTGGGGTCCAGATGAATATTCCATGAGTTTCCCATCCCTGAGCCTACACTCACCAACTGTCGTGGGTGGCTGGCAGAGATGGGCAGCCACTGGGCAAGGAGAAGGCAGGAGGAGACAGGGGAGGATTTACAAATTTGCAGCCAAGTGGCTGATATCCTCGGGGAATGGAATCTGATCATATTTATAAATTATATTTATTTATATTATATATAAGTATATTTCATATATTTATGTAAATCTTACTCATAAATTAACTCCCATAAGTCAGACTCTCTCTTGCTGCCTCCACAATGTTCTGAGGTCGTGGGCCTCCTTTTTTTCCTAATGCCCCATCTTTTGCTCAACAGTTAGCCATGACTGACAGTGTTGAACTATCCTCTTGGGATGACCATTTCCAGGGCCCTAATTGTTATTCCCTTCTGGAAAATCAGGAGTGATCTATCCTAGACCTTATCCCAGGTCAAACCATAAGAAGCCAACAGGATCCAACTGTTGCCTGGTCAGAGAGAAATTCTCCTTCAAATAAAATATCCCATCCTGCTCCAGATCCTCCCCCATCTTCCCTTGTCCATTAGATGGGGGCAAAGCACCCTTAAATAGACCCCTGGTCTGAGAGAGCAGACCATTGTCTATGTATTTAGGGAGCTCTTGAATTTTTAGGGGCAGTTGCTATTCCTGTCCTCAGGATGAAATTCTTTTCTACTCATCAATAGGTCCTTAGCTCTGTCCATGTCAATCTGGGCAAAAGGACCTTTGCCTTCCTATTCTTTCTATTAAAGAATATCATGATTTTTGGTGGTTGGAAGCTGGGATTCCCATTCCCAGAAGGCCAAGCTATGGGGTTAAATGGACAAGGGCCTAAGTAAACACTGTTCTCTCCTCTTCAACAACAGCAAATAATAATGATAACAAAACAGCAGTTGTTTACCACCAAAGCTCCCACTTTCAACTTTCTCCAGAAATCTTTCTTATCTCTGGTTAGGTTTCCTTTAGACTTTACTTGAGAAGTCATTGGTTTAATCTTACCTATGCTGGGATGTCCCAATTGCTATCTTTTTCTACCTTTGGGATAGATGATATAGATTACGGGATATGAATAGTGCTTTCCCTTATTACTGCCCTCTCAATAGAGGGACAGCCCAGTCTATCTGAGCTTCTAGAATGTTGTAGCTAAAAACCCCAAGCTGGGAAATGAATGAATGAATTATAAAGTAACATGAATGTTAGTTGGAAAATTTTGACATTAATGCCAATGAGAGTATAGAAGAATATCTGTTCCTAACTTTTACTTTTTCTTTAAACCTTATTCCAACTTTATTCCTGAATTGAACATCTATTGGACAGTATCAGTGACCATAGATTATGTTGAAATTAGGCAACTTTGTTTTTCCTCCTTGCCTTTCTCTCAAGGGGCAAGAGGCAATGACCCTGAGGATTAGGGATCACCCTCTTTTTCCCTAGGAGGAGGGAACAGTGTTTACTTAGGCCCTTGTCCATTTAACCCCATAGCTTGGCCTTCTGGGAATGGGCCTGGCCTAAAGTCTTAAATGAGCATAATTTGCTTTGACAATTGCTTCAGTTGACACTTAAGCCTTGGATGGCTAATATCCAGGATGGAGAGGTTTGCATGGGATGTATGTAGCAGAAACAGCCTTGGTGAGATGAAGCATGAGGGGTCTTGGTCCCATAACCAAAGTAGGTAGGGTTCAATGAAGACCATTTCAAATGTAGTCTTGGGTAGAGGATAGAGCCTGGGGAAAGGAGAAAATAATAAAAGCTGTTAATAGAAACTTGGGGATAAAAATGGGGGCTCAAGGCCAAGGATGGGGACTTAGGAACCAGAGATTGGTAGCTAAGAGTCAGGGATGGGAATTAGGAGCCAAGGATAGAGAGTAAGGACTGGGGATGGAAGTGCATGTGGATAAGTGTTATTGACTGCAGGTCTCCCCAAACTGGACAGTGATGGGAACCTGGCAAAATCCAGGTTGTGTGCCATTCTCCCCACTGTCCCTGTAACTGATTCTCTTCTGTGGTTTCCTAGTTGACGATGGCCTGGGTTTCCTCCCCACTTTTGGACCCTGCTACGTGAACCTTTATGGCAGTCCCAGAGAATTCACTGGTTTTCCTGACCCCTATGAGGAGCTCAACTTAGGCAAGGTAAGGCTGAGATGGCTGCCAGCTGGGAGGTGTGGGATCAAGTACGGAGAAGTGGGGGGGGTGATCTGTCTTGGGGGTTCCTGACAGTGCTCTTCAGTGGGGGAGACATGAATTAACTCACTAGGATATATCCTGGCTATGATGCATTTCTGCCACCAATTGATCAATAAATATTGATTAAGAAACTGCTGTGTGCCAGGCACCATGCCAAACACCAAAGATACAAAAAGAGGCAAAAGATGACTTCTTCTGGGTCTGTGGCCACAAAGACAGATACCATTCCCCCGCCCTCAGCTCTTCCCTGTTTCATGCCTCACCAGTTGAACCATCTCCAGCAATGCCCTCTCATGTTAGCCATTTTGAATATCCCAAATTTTGTTCCCTCCTGGAATAGGGAGCCACCAGGTACAGGTTTAACCAAAGAATCAATTGATAAACACCTACTATGTGCCAAGCACTGTGTTGTTATCCCACTGGGATGGTTACTTATATACTTACTCCTTGACCCCTCAAGTCTGAATCTCTGTCCAATTCCAGGATCCAGTCCTTTTCTGACCCAAGTCTGACTTTCTTGGACTCCCTGAGGAATCTGACTTACCTTTCTAGTTCTTCTCCTGATTCTCCTTCTGACTTGAGCCATAGATGTCCCTTCCCACCTCCCTCTCTTCCCCAACCCCTGAAGACCCAGGCCCTATCTGTCTAAATGTCCAATTTCCTGATCTGGTATAGACATAAAGACCCCAGACCCCAGTTCCTCCCAAGTGTCTGAGCTGAGCACCCAACACATAATGTTTATACTGACTACTTCCTTTCTACCCTCCCCCTTCCTTTCCCCATGCATGTTGCTCACTTGGATGTCCTGACCCCTACTCACATTTTATTTTAGGTTTAATGGGTTTTAACTCCTTATCCTAATAACCTCCAACTTACCCCTCATAATGCCCGTCTATCAAAATATAGAGAAGTGGATGAATTGTCGATAGAATATCCAAGAAGGTCACAGATAGTAGATGGTTTCCTCCTTTGCCCCCAAATAATCATGTTCGAAGACTGAACTCAACCAATGCCCAAATCAAGGTAAGAACAATTAGCAGGATTACTAGGCTGAATATTTAAGTGAGGGCTTCTGTCTTTATCAAAATGGTGGACTCGTGAGAAGATATTTGTTTGGTTCTGGGTCTCCTAGTCTTAAAAAGGAAGATAAAAGGCTTGAGAAATGCAAGTTTATTTCTCAAATCTTTGGCTAATGGCTGTGACCTATGTAGGGACCCCTGCTTCCATGAGTAACCTTCAGAAAGTGGGAGATCATAGAGAAGGACCTCCAAGGCTATCTAGCTTGGCCCCCTTATTTTCTCAGAGAAGGAAACTGAGGCAGGCATAGAGAGGTTATATAACTTACTCAAGGTTATTCATGTACACAAGTAATGGATTTGCTAATTGCTCACTATGGACATTAAGCAGACTTGGTTGTTAGCTGGAACACGGATACACCTACCACAGGGAAAAGACTATGGAGGGGAGCTGGGTTTAGGAATTCACTCTGTATCCTATTCCCTATCACCTAATGGGCTCTCACGGCCCCCATTCCTCTTTGGTTCCTATCATTTTCTACATCAAATGTGCTCTATTCAACAATTAGGAACACGTCCTCACATCAGTAGAGTAAACGCCTTCCCCAAGATCAGCGCCCTCGACTCCTCTCCGCCCTTTCTAAATAGTGTGGACAAACTACCCCTTTCTTCCTGCGCAGGGCGAAGGCGTGTCCTATCGCGGCCGGCTGCTGGTGTCCCTGGAGACGAAGCTGGTGGAACACACGGAGCAGCGGGTGGACGATATTCACGCCGACGACATCCTCCGGGTGGAGGTATCAGGAACGGGATTAGAAAAGGGATGTCGCTCGGGCTCCCCCAGGACTAGGTGCTGAGACTCAGAGCCTGGGCCAGGGCCAGCGGTCGCTTTCTGGGGTGGTCCGAGGACTGGCGTCTGGGATCAAATCCTGGCTTGGGTACTTTCTACCTGGTGATTTAGGGCACGTGTCTTTGTGTCTCCAGGCCATTGTCCCCCTCAGTCCAGTGACGAGGTTCAGGCTCTCGGGCTCTGATTCTGCCATCCCCAACTGGGATGAAAATACCTGCCCTGCCTGCCTCTTGGGGCTGTTTGGGATGGTGGAATGGGATAAGTAAGGCATCTCGAAAAGCGGAAAATGACACAGAAATTTGAACTGTGATTCTTATCTTCACAGAACAGTAATATTACGATTCTCTTTTTTAAGGGGGAGGGGCAATCTCCTATTTCATTGGCATAGGAACTCCCAATATGGAAATTCCTTCCACTGATTCGAGTCAGCACCTGCCTGGAATTCAGTTTTAGAGAATTGCTTGGGGGCACTCAGAGGTTAAGTGACTGGTCCAGGGTCACACAGTGTGTGTGTGTCAGACATGGATTCTGAATGCAGGTCTTCACGGTTCTAATGCTAACTTAATATTCACTTTGCTTTGATACTTTTTCCCATCATCATCTCAGATCTGTGATTGAATTTGTACAGGGAACTCTCAGTGTAGGAATTCCCTCTCCCAATGAAGGGCTGGGGGGGGGGGGCCCTGAGAGGCAAAGGGTCTTTCCCAGGGTGCCATGGCTAGTCCCATAGCCAGAGGCAGGGCTTGAACTCAGCCTCATCTTCCTTCTTGGCTTCAACTACACCACACTGTAGTTCATCGAATCACACTGTGATATTATAATGACCAATATGGATTTGCCGAGCAGTTTCTGTGTGCCTAGGACCTGTGTTCCAGTCTTTCCACTGACTCTCCTTATATGAGCATGGGTAGATCTTCCATGATCCTACTGTGCATGGCTGTGCCTGCTGGGTCCTTTAAGGTTTATGCCCAAAGAACACAAGCTCTGAAAGGTCCAACCAAGGTGGAAAGGCTTTGAGTATGGGCCCAGCTATTTGTCTGATCCAGGACCAGCCTCCATTGCCTTGCTGCAGCGGGAGAATTATCTTTCATCTGTGGAAACTCATGACAACAATCTGAACATGAGGTTTCAATCTTCATTTCTGGGGCACTTGAATCCTCCAAATATTGATGTGTGGGTGAGAAACGAAGGTGGGTCCCCTGCCCTCAAGAAGCTTACAGTCTAGCTAGAGAGATTCAATTCAATTTAACAAGCACTTACTAAGTACCTGCTAAATGTTAGGAGCTGTACTAGGCACTGGGGATTCAAAGACAAAAATGAAGCCACTCCTGCCCTCAAGAGGCTTCCATTCTCCATAGATACTTATGTGAATACTTCAAGGGTGGATGATTCTGTATGAATAAGGTCTCCCTCCACTGGTTCACTGCACACCCTCCATGCCTCAAGAGCTGATGTGTCCAAAAGAATTAGCCTGGTGAGGTGACCAGCTGGTGCTAAGATATTTAGAATTTAGCTAGGCTAGTCTTTATACAACCAACACAGAATTTAAAATGCAATCAGGGAGAGCTGGATTCAAATCCTGACACCTATGTGACCCTAGACAAGTCTCCTCACCTCTTAGGACCCCCAGGCACTTCTCTTAAGACGACCTGTATTGGGGAAGGACATTCTCGAGATTGGTGAATCACAGGCCCTGTCCCCACTGTTTTATAGTCATTGAAATGCCAGATTGATGGGCCATAAGGTGCTTCCCAGCTCTGGAGGGCTCTGCTTTTGGTACTAGGAGTAGAAAGAATCTAAGTCAGAGAATCTGGGTTTGAATCTCACTGTGTCCTTGGGAAGGACCTCAGTTTCTCCCTCAGTAAAATGCTGGAGCTGGACTGGATGGCCTTTAAGTCCAGAACTTAGAGCATCTCTAGCCCACCCCTCTCCCTTTACAGAGGAGGAGACTGAGGCCAAGGGTGCTAGGTAATTGGTGTGGGCTGTCACAGGTGGCAAGTGTCCACCCTTCTTCTGACCTCTCTCTCCTGCCCACTTTTAGAAGTACCTCAGAAGGCGGAAATACTCCCTGTTCGCCACCTTCTACTCAGCCACCATGCTTCAGGATGTTGATGATGCCATACAGTTTGAGGTCAGCATTGGTAACTACGGGAACAAGTTTGACATGACCTGCCTCCCGCTGGCCTCCACCACCCAGTACAGCCGAGCCGTCTTTGATGGTAAGACCCTAAGTGGCAGCAGTGCGGAAGGAGAGAGACCTCCAGGCTGGGGCAGTGGGCCCTGATGAGGTGGAAGAGTGGGAAGCCCGCCTGACACCTTCGGGATTTCCTTTTTTCCTTCATTCTTAGGCTCCGTCCTCTCTTCTGCTGGAGACGTCATGGGACTGTACACTCTTTGAGGGCAAGGCCCAGCAAAAAGAGGCAAAACTCTTTTTGTGTCCCCAGCACTTGGCACTGTGCTCGCACATAGTAGGCACTTAATAAATGTTTATTGAATTGGGCAGAACTTCAGGTGTCTAAATTTGGTACCGTGGAGCCACACCTCAACTGACCTGCCCTAGCTATGACTTTGGAGAGTAAGACGGCAGAGCCACCGGGGAAACCCAAAGTGTTAGCTATGCTAGGGGCTCGGTTCCTTTTGGTTTTGGTCTTTCCCTTTGCTGCTCCCTCCTTCTCCTTTCCCGCTCTCTCTCCTCCTTCCCACTCTACCTTTCTCTCTCCTCCCTCTCCCTCCTTCTCCTCCTCCCCACTCTCTCTCTTTCCTTTTCCCTCTTCCTCCCTCCTCTTCCTTCTTCTACCTCCTTCTCCCCACTCTTTCTTTCCTTTTCTCTCCTCCCTTCTTCCTCTCCCTCCTCCTCCCCTCTTTTCCCTTCTCCCCTTCTCCCCCTCTCCTCCCTCTCTACCTCCCCCTTTCCCTCTTGTAGTCCTAGAAAGTTACCTAGGACACTGAAGGATTCAGTGATTGACCAGAGTCACTGTCAGAGGCAGAACCTGAACCTGGGTGTTCTTGATCCAAAGGCTTCTGAATTGCAGTGTATGTTGGTAAATGTTTAACAACTATGCTCTGAAAATGCAGGGCAGGCTTTTAAATTTAAGCTGCATTATTAACATTTTCTGCATCACTTTCTTAAGTCTAGACAATCAGCCAAGCCCTGGTTGGTAGCATTTGTTGAGATTGGGGGTGTCAATAGCACACTGAACATTTAACCATAGGCTCTCAGGAGCCCTAGGACATCCCTGCCCGGCCCTTTCAAAGTGTTCTGTGGATGTTGGCTGTTACCATTGCTGCTGCCATGGAGAGCATGGCTACTTCTCTGTTTGCAGTCTGCTCACCCAGTCTTTCTTCTTTCCATCCTTACCCCACCTCATTTCTAATGGGATCCCATTGTCCTTTTCCGATCCTGGTGAGGGGCCCCAGGCATCCCCGATGGCTGAAGCCAAGACAAGTCTGGCCTTCTCCCCACCCCTTACCCCATCCCTGTTCCTCCCTGACCAGCTGGGGATGAGGGCACAGCTGGGCAGACTTTCTTAGAGCACTCTCCACCAGCTGGCCATTGTTTACTCAGGCACTTGTCCCAAACCACCAGGGAGGTTGCCCAGGGCCACATCTGTGGCATCCGTCAAGGCTGGCAAAGGGATGGATTACACTCGTGTTGCTCCCTTGTTGCCAAGGCCAACATTTTTTGGCATGCCGATTCTTTTGATGGGCTAAGAAACCCTAATATGGACAGCAGCCTCTGGTTAAATGAGTGGCCCATTGGGTGGCCAAGAGAAGAATAGACCTAGGCAGAGGAGCTTCCTCTGGTCGCTGATGACCAAAGGGGCACCCTGGAGGTGGGGAATGTCTAGAAGGGCACCACTCTCATGCCCCAGAACTTGGATGTGTGGGGTTGACCTTCCCTGGGAATGACTGTGCCCTCTTTCCTCCTCTCCCCAAGCTCAGTCCAACCTCCTTCCTTCCTCTCTCCTTTCCAGGATGTCACTACTACTATTTGCCTTGGGGCAATGTGAAGCCTGTGGTTGTGCTGTCCTCATACTGGGAGGACATCAGCCACCGGACAGACACGCAGAACCAGCTGCTGAGCATTGCGGACCAACTGGTGAGTCCAACATGCCCCAACCTCCTTGACTCCCTGCCCTTCCTGTCCAGTGCAGGCAAAAGACTGAGAGGGTGGAGAAGAGGAGATTCAGAGGGGACAAGCTAGGCAGCCAGATTTCTCAGAGGACAAAGCATGTAACAATGGCACCTGCCCCATCTCCCAGAGCTGTTGGGAGGATAAAATGAGCCGATAGTTTTACAAACCTCAAAGTACTGTAGAAATGCTAGCTATTATTGTTACTATCATTGTTTAAGAAGCTCTTATGGGAGAGAGGGATTAGCCTGGTTCTGTTTGACCCCTGACCTACAGATAATGGGGAGAGGTTCCCAAGAAGTATTTAAGCTCTTTGGCCCTCACTTTCCTAACCCATAAAATGAGGGGGCTAGATTAGAAGCACCCTGAGAGTGGATAGGATCACCATGGGGAAGAATGTGGAGAGGAAGGAGAGGAGGAGAGGGGAGAATGCCCACATTTACAGAGGAGAGAGAGGAGGGATGGTTACAGATTGGGGGGAGAATCAGGAAAGCCATTGAAACAGAGCTTCAAGAAGAGGAGGCTGAAGGACCAGGAGGTGTTGGAAGGATTAGGAGAAAGGGTGGGATCAAACTGTGAAGAGCCTTGAATGCCAGGCAGGGGAGCTGGAACTCAGTTCTAAAATAAGTGATAGAGAGTCATTGAAACCTCTTGATTGGGGCTGGGGAGAAGGAGACACAATGAATTCAGTAGTACTTTTGTCAAGGCATCTGCTTTCTTTTCTTTTAAGAATGCTTCATTATCTTTGTTCTTAAATTACCAACGTTTCCCCTTGCCCTCTCTCAAAGACCCGTAAGGATGAGTAAGGAAAGAGAGAACAAACCATTTTGGTCAAGTCAGCCAGCCCAGTCTGCCATCAAGCATAGACATAGCCTTGTCCGTTCTTCTTGAGGACCAGACATGGTCATGGTGATGTGGCCTCCATGTTGTGGCCATCATGGATTTTGTTTGCTTGACTCTGTTGACTTTGCTTGACTTCCCAATGCTCCCCCATGTCCATCCTCTTCACCGTTTCTTATAGCAAACCAGTATTCCACTACATTCATGTGTCCCAATGCATTTAGCCGTTCTCAAGCCAATGAACAGCTGTTTGGCTCCCAGCTCTTTGCTGCTACAAAAAGTAGTATCAAACTATAAATGATTCATATAGATGGGGCCTTTCTGTGGATTTTGACCTTCTTAGGGTATATGAACTTTCTGTTTTAATAAATTATACTTTATAAATCAGTCAGTCAATAACGCCAGGTACTATGCTAAGTAAAACGCATGGTCCCTGCCCTCAGGGAGCTTACAATCTAATGGGAAGCTGCATACAAGAACTGTGCACATACACAAGAGAACCTGGGTTGTGTCTGGGGCGGGGTAGGTGGGAGAGGAGAGGGCTGCCAGGTCCTTTCCCCCTGTGGTGACTCAGTCTCTCTCTTTGCCCTTCCCTGGCTGGGCCCTTTAGGAAGCCGGCCTGAATCAGGTCCACGTAGCCCTCAAGGCTCAGTTCTCAGCGGAAGACCTTGATGGCCTGGTAGCCCAGGTGATTGACAACCTCATCTCTGACTGCAGGTACTTACTGCTTTTTTCACCCCTTCTCCCTCCACCTCCCCACCCCCATCATCGCTGATGCTCAGTTGGTCCTAACGGGGAGTGAAGGGGCTGCCAGGCTGGCCTCCTGCCGCCGTCAGAGGTTTCAGAGCCAAGGCACGAAGTTGAAAAGGTGATATTTAGAGCAGGTCATAAATCTCCTGGCTGCTGCTGCTGGTCTGAGCCTGTCCTGGGGCCCTGAATGGGCAGCATTGTGTCTCTGATTCGGGATCCCTGATGGGATCTCCAGGAGAGGCTCGCAGCCGCCCCCTGTCTGCCAAGTTCTCTGGCCCCCTAGGGGCAATGCTGGGGCTGATCTCCATGTTCCCTCCCAAGATAACTTGGGGGAGAGAGACTTGACAGGTAGTGGTTTTGTTTGGCCTCTTAGTGACAAGGCTGCTTGTTAGCTTGAGCATAAGGGAGGAAGGGAGTGCAGTATCAGAGAAATCATATTAGATTAGGGTCAGGAGTCTGGCTCTGAATTGGTAGGGCAGAGATGGCAGTGCAGGATAGGTTCAAACGGGATGACATTTATAAAGCACCTAGCAGGTGCCCGGCACGTAGTGGGAACTCCTCTAATGCTTACTGCCTTGCCTTCTCACCCTATGAGTCTGTGAAATGAAGGCTGGAACAGAAGGGAATCGAGGAGCATACCAAAGCTGGTGGTCCACCATCTATACCTTAGGAGACTGTCTTAGAGAGTCCTCTGAGCCTCAGGGAGGCCACCGTGGGTACCCAAGGCAGGATTTGAATGCAAGTCTTTCTGAGCTCAAGCTCTATCCCCCGGGCTGTGCCTGGCTTATATAAAATTGCACATTTGTGTCAGTGGGCTCATGGAGGAGCACACCTGTGTGTGTGTGTGTGTGTGTGTGTGTGTGTTTGTGTGTGTGTGTTGTCTCTAATAGTCTATCTCGCCCCTCGAGGAGTCAGAACAGGATGGAAGGAAGAGACCCTGGCACACAGCGATCCATGAAAACATATGGTCCTGCAAATGCTGCAAACCATGTTATTCCCACTCATTCATTCATCCGTTTATTCAGTGAAGATTTATTGAACAAACTGCTGTGTTTGGAGAGCTCTGAGCTAGCCCTCAGCAGGGCTGGGGGAGCTGGTGCATCCCAGGTTATCTGGGGCTCCAGCCTCGCTGGGACACACAAACTCACACATTTCTTCAACAAACACCTACCAAGTGCTCATTGTGGGACCAGTACAAGGTTGGGCTTCAAGGGCAAATAGTCCCTTTATCCCTTTTGGAAATCTTTGTGGATGCTGCCCTCACTCCTCAGCTGATAGAATGACAGAGTCTGGAGGGTGGGGGTCTCGATGCCCCTGGTGTGTGACATAACAATCAATCACAATCAAACATGCATTTACTAGATGCCTACTATGTGCAAAGCCCAAACACTGAATAATCCTGCCCTCAGGGAGCCCCCATCCCACCTGGGAGACAACATGCCCAGGCTATGTATGAAATGAAAGACTTGTTGAGTGACTGATGGGACCACAGGGACCGAGAGGCTTCCTTTCTCCTTTTCCAGACAGAGGTTAAATTTCAACAGCCTGGTGGAGACAGCGTTGAACTGTCAGTCAGCAAGCATTTATTAGGAACCTACTATGTACTGGTCACTGTGCTAAGCTCTGAGAAAACAAATATAAGAAAAAAGAAAGGCAGCTCCTGCCCTCAGAAAGCTTCTATTTTACTAGGGAAGCAGCTGAAAAGTGGGGAGCGTGGGAGGAAGAAGGTGCCCGGAGGGGAGGGGGCCTGATAGGAAAGTCCAGAGAAGTGTAGCCTGGTGGGAAATGGGCAGGGAATTTGGATACCTGCGTTCTCTGCTTTAACTTGTGTTGCTACTGGAAGAAGGGGGTTGGACCTAGTGGGCCCGTGGGATTGCCAAGGAGCCTTAAAAGGCAGTGAGTCCAACTGCCTCATCTGTCAATGTCAAGTGACTTACCCAGGGTCACACAGCCAGTACGTTGATGAGGCAGGATTCTAACCCTTGCCCAGCACCTTATCTGTTACACCGAACTGCCAGCTCTCAGTTCTGGGAGCCTAAGACTTGGCCTGCATTGACCTCTGTCTCAGCTCTGTCTCACAATTTCACTGAGCTGAAGTAGTTTTCCTTGTGACTGTGGGCTGGCCGTTTCCCTTCTCTGAGGCTTCAGTTTCCCTTTCTGTAGAATAGTCCCTTCCCTCTGTGATATGACATTGGGGGGGTGGTGGGATTGGCTTTAAGGATCTTTCAGCCCCCCCATCCAAAAGCATCCTCTCTGTTTTCTGCAAGGGTTCCCCACTTCTCCCCCTCCCTCAATAGCAATTCCTGGTTACATTTCTGTCAGATGCCAACTGAGTGACCGTGGGCAGGTGACTCGGGGGCCTCAGACAGCCTTTTCAGACTGTTTTCCTTGTCAATAGAGAAGCTGTGACCTGCTAGGTTTGAAACCCCCACCTGCCCCCATACTTGCCCCTCATCACCTGTGTGCCCCTGAGGAGCTCCCCTTTGGGTCGGAAGGACAGACGGAAATAAAAACTTCCTAAAGGGCTTAGGGTAGAAATTCTTTGTTTAGAAACACAGAAGTCATGTCTCCCATCAGACCAGGGGCTCCCTGGGGGCAGGGTCTGTGTCTCCCCCATCAGACCAGGTCCCTAGGAGGGGTTTTCATCCCCCACTAGATCAGGGGCTCCCCAAGGCCAGGGGCTGGGTCTGCCTCCTCAGATCCTTGCTGTATTGGCTCATTCTGATCCCACAGGAGGTGGAGAGCTTGGAGGCTTTGTCCCAGACGTCTTTGTGGGATAGTTCTGAGGTGTCTTCATATCCCACGCAGGATCCTGTCCCTGTTTCCAAAGTGAGGCAGACCCATTACCTTTGGCAGTATCCCCTCCTCTTATTGCCATAACCATTCCTCCCACCCCCCCACCCCCATCCCACCCATCTTCCTGGGTAGATAACTGCGTGGTGACTGTCCTGGCCCTTCCTCACCTCCCCTGGCACTTTCTTCCCCTTGGAGTTTTCCTGTTGATCAGGAGTGGCCCAGGTCTCTCCTTAGACTGAGGGGATGCCAGGCATTTGCTCAGAGAGCCTTGGCTGGGCTCATGGCCTCCCTGAAAACCTCCCCTCTGTGGCCGTTCTCCCAGCCTCCCCCAGCTGCTGTCCCTTAGCCTGAGACATAAATCACCATTGAAGGCTTCTCCTTCCAAGTGGCTGCCTGGGCTTCCCCGCAGTGGCCCCAGGCAGGGCCCGCTCCCAAACTGGCAGGCCAGGGCTACCTGGCCAGAGGTTACTGTTTTGCTCCTTCTGGGAAGGACCCTCACTGAGCTGGAGCGATGGAGCCCACCCCGACCCACCCCAGTGAACGCCAGAACTTCCTCTTGGCCTGGCTGTGCTGTGCTACGTGACCCGAACCAGGCCCTGGGGCTTAGGTTTCCCCGAGATGGAGCTGGCTCTTGGTTCCCCCTCCCTGGCCACCCCCCTTCAAAATTCAATTAAAAAAAATAACAGGAAAAATGTCGTGAGGCTGAAGGCTGCCAAGGCAGCGTATCTGGCGGGCGGGCGGGCAGGCGCTGGTGCCGCTCCAGCGGTAATTGCTTCTGCATAGCTTGGGGAGATTGGCAGAGAAATAAATCAGTGTGGAGCCGTGAGTGGGGAACCCAGACAAGGCTGCTGCTGCTGCTGCCTCTGCTGCAGGAGGGGAAGGGCAGGACAGGACAGGGTGGGTGGCTGGCAAGCCGGCTGCTGGGGATGGCTGGCTGGGCTGAGCTTGGGACTGGGCCATGGGGGCAGGCAGCCCCCTTTGTCCTGTTCCACACCAATGTCCCTCAGCACACAGTAGGCACCAATGGCCCTCTTCTGGGGAGGAGGAGTGGGTGGATGAACTCTCCAGTCTGTAGAGACTTTAGAAGGGAGCCCTCCTGGCTGGATCAGAGGGCCTCAGACTTGGGGTGCTTGTGGTCCCCTTCCCCTTTATTTAACACCTCGCCATCCCCCTCTCTCCAGGGAGCACCTGGTCTGTTTGGGGAGATCTATCAACACTCCATTGAAGTCTCCTTCCTGATACACCTTGCGAGGTTTTTGTTTCTGTCTCTTGGTCTCCTCCCCCACCTGGAGGATGCTCAGGGCCAGAGGGATCTCTCCTTGCTGTTGGCCTTCCTGTCTGTCTGCCATGACCTGTCGGGGTCACATAAATTTCATTGTCAAACTAGACCTAGGTCTTATTCATTTAAACAGTGGGTGCCCGACTGTAATGTGTCCAGCCCTTTGCTCACTTATGTTGAGGGTTCAGATCTGGCCTTGGATGCTTACAAGCTGTGTGACCCTGGACAAGTCAATAGACCATTTTGCCTCAGTTTCCTCAACTGCAAAATGGGGATAATAATAGCACTTTCCTCCCGGGTTATCGTGAAGTTCAAATGAGATAATATTTGTAACGCAATAAGTAGAGTGCTCAGCACACAGTAGGCACCTTGTCAATCAATAAAGCACCCACTATGTGCCAGGGATACAGATACATACATTCTAGCTATGATTATGATCCTCATTTTACAGATGAGGTTGAATTGACTTGCCCAGGGTCACACCACTAGTGAGTTATTTGAGCCCAGATATGTCTGATTCCAAGTTCCAGGGGCTCATCCATGAGAGGCTCATGGTGGTGCATAGTGGAAAGGCAGCAGGACATGGAGGCGAGAGAAGGAGGTTCAGGCCCCAGCTCTGCCGCTCACTGGCTGTGCCGGGAGGGTCTCCCTTCAGGGCTCTGAGACTCAGTTTCCTCACCTGTAATTGGGAATAATAATATGTATGACCTACCTGCCTAGCACTGTGATTTTTATGGAGAAAGCACTTTGTAGACCTTGTAAGAAAATACACATTTTACTGATGAATTTTAGAGACATTGCTGTCGTTTCCCAGGTGTCCCCTGAGCAAAGTGCATGGGTCCATTTGTCAAGTCCGACCACGTCTGCACTGTTCTGCCCCAGGAATCCCCCACCTCTTTGCTGAGAGGAGGGAGGAGGCATGTTTATTTCTGCTATTACATGTGTGCCTTTTGTCTCTCCTTTCATGGACAGCCAACCTCTGGTGGATGTCAGGGAGAAGCCCTCAGCCACGCACCTGGACCATTACCTGTACCGACTCCGAACGAGCAACCTGACCCAGATCATGCATGCTGCCCTAGAGCTGAAGCACGCCAGTGCCCGCGAGGATCTAATGGGGGCCCTGGAGCAGGCAGAGGACTGGCTTCTTCGGCTCCGGGCTCTGGCCGAGGAGGTAAGCCCGGGGAAGGTCGGGAGCCTTGGGTGGCCGATGGATGCTATGACTGGAAGCGCCTTCTCTGGGACCCGGCTGACCCTGCTTCTTCCTCTTCAATGAGGGTTTAGGGTTCAGGGCTTCGAGTTCTTCTGAGGCCCCTTCTGACTCTGACTCTGCTTCTCTGCATTACCTGGGGGCAAAATACTCCTTGTGGGTGTTTGGTTTCCTCATCCCTAAAATGAGGGTGAGAATGTACCTGTCTCCCAGGGCCTCTGGGAAGATGAAATGATATCATTTTTGTCAAGTTCTTAAACACTGCTATGTAAAGACCAGCTGGCAGCGCCTTATCAGCCTCTGCTCTGGGCATTAAAGACCTTCTGTGCCCCCTTTTCTCACCAGGACACCCCCTGGAACACCCAGCCTTCCCATGCCTCTCTGGGACACTGGCTTTCAAAGGGGTTAGATAGTCACAAGGGAACGTAAGCCCCCTGAGGGAAGGGTCTATTTCTTCTGTTATTGTGTCTCTCAGTGTCTCTCTCATCCTAGTAGGTCCTGGGTAGAGGCTTGCTTATTGATTGATTAATGGATTGATTGATAATTGACGAGAACAGTCATAGGGTCAAGAAATCTCAGATTGCTGAACTATTACCTGATTAGGAGATCAAGCTCCCTAAGCAGAGATGAAATTACTGCTCTAAGATTTAAATAGAGCCGGAATGTCCCAGTGAAGTCCTGGAATGACAGGACCACAGACAGAGTTGAAAGGCAATTTAGAAGTCATTTAGTCCTAGCCTCATTCATTTTGCAGGTGAGGAAACTGAGGCCAAGAGCCTGAAGGCCTCCCCTGAGATGGAGTGACCAGATCGGCCCATGGCATCCCCAGAGGCGGGTGGGACAAGGGGAAGAGGCCAGTCCTCCCCTGGGGAGACAGGAAGCTCCCTTTGGAGGGGGGACTGGAGACCCCTCTCAGGGAGGTCGGGGGTCTGGGAGGTGGTGGTGGTGGTGGGAGAGGTTGATTTATTACAGTCCGTGCTGAGGTAGAGATTTGGAGGATGAAGGGAAGGGGGAAGGCTGGGGAGAAGAATTTCCGGAGGAGTTAGCTCTCCCAAAGACTGGGGAGGGTTGGAAGAAGAGAGAATTCCAAAGCAGAAGGAAGGCGTCCAGAAACATTCATCCTCTAAAGCTAACTTTGGACTCCTTCCCTGTGAAAAGGAGCTCATGTCTGTAGCTGGTTAGCCCAGTGGTTAGACCCTGGTCCTAATGAGGCCAGGGTTATGGCTTTGCTCTCTGTCTGGGCCACGTAGTCATACAGAGGAAAACCGTCCTGTGCCCCCAAACTGGCACCCTCCTCCCACACCTAGCTCTGTGACCTTGGGTGAGTCCCTAAAAACCTTGGCTTGTCTTGTTTTCTCAAGTGCAAAACAGGGATCACAGTAGTGCCTACCTCAGGGCTTTTTCTTTTTTTATTTTTAGGATTACATGAGATGGTATTTGTTTTTTAAAAAGTGCTAAGCACAGTACCTAAGCCATAGTAGGTTTCTACCACAAGAAGACTCCCTGATCTTGGCCGAAAATTGACCCTTCATCCTGGTCACAGATTTACCCCTTAATCTCTGCTAGAGCATGGACTTAATCTGGGGTACAGATTGAACCTCATTTAAACCCAGACCAATAAGCATTTATTGAGTGCCATCTGTATGCCAGGCATTGTGATGGGCACTGGAGATACAGAGACAAAACCCAGAGTCCCTTCCTTCAAGGAGCTTACGTTCTGCTGGGAGAGGGGTATCCGTATAGGGCTAAGTGTGAACAAAATAATTTTTACTTTGCCTGGGCCTGTGATTTCATGGGTATAGGCATGGGAAACTCTCACTGCAGGACCTTTTTCTACTGGACTACTCAGTACCTTCTTGGCAATTTATAATCCTAGTAGTTAAGTGACCTGCCCAGGGACACCATCAGTATGCATAGGAGGTCTTACCTGGCCCCAGGGCCATCTTGTTCACCATTCCAGGGCTGTCAAGCTCTTCTCTGTGGGCCTTCGGTTGACCTAGAAAACCTCAAGTTAACATTATCTATCTTGTATTTTTATTTATTTAGTCAAACATCCCCCAATTACATATTAATCTGGCTCAGGCTGTGTGTGGTACCTGTGTGGCCAGCCCCCTAAGGTGGCTCACCAAGCTTTGTCCTCAGACACCACCAAGAGGACATGTTACGGTTGGAAGACATCTCAAGGGCCCCTTACCCGAACAAAAGGGTCCCTCCATGACCCTCCCCCACCCTGCCCTGGGGGTCATTTAGGCTTTGCTTAGAGGAGCCCACGCCCCATCAGAGGGGACCTCCTTCCTGTTCCTTTCATTTTGAGCAAATTTGTTGGGAAATTTGTTTTTTTTCCTCATAGGGATAGAGATAGGACCTGTGATTTCGATGGTAGAAGGAACTCTCAGGTGTGGGAGTGCCTTCCCCCAATGCAGGTGGGCACTCTCCTCAACTGAATAGTCCTGGAGCCAAGAACACAGTCCCCAGGGTCACATAGCTATCTTGCGTCAGAGAGGGGACTTGACCCCAGCTCTTCCTGGCCTTGAGGCTGGCTCTCTAGGGGCAGTCAGGAAGACCAGAGTCAGACACTTCCTAGCTGTGTGATCTGGAGTAGTCCCTCAGCCCCTCTTTGCATAAGTCTCCTCATCTGTAAAGTGAGGATAATGAGGGTGCCTGCCTCCCAGGGATAAGTGAGCTGATATTTGCAGAGTGCTTAGCGTAGCACCTGGAGCACAGCAGGAGGCTTTTATCATTGCTATTGCCAGTTTCTCCAAGATTTCTCTTTTCCTCTTATAGAGCCTTAAATCTCACCTCCCCATCACTTTTCCCCCACTCTTCTAATTCTGCCCTCTGGGGCCACGTGGCATAAATGGAAAGGCTTCAGATTCTAGTCCCTCCTAGACCCAGCCCCTGTCCTCCGGGCACTTCTAGTCTCTGAGAAGCCCGGGAGGACTGTGGAGGAGGGCAGGAAGGGTCTGGACCAGACTACAGTCTAGACTTTGGGCGGAGGGCGGGATGAGCTCTTTGGGAAAGGCTTCCTGGAGAAGGTGGGATTTGAACCAGGCCTTGCAGGATGGTTGGGATTTGGCAAGGTGGGCTGAGGGAGGTAGGCTGCCAAGGATGTCTGGGCCGGCACTTGGCCCCGGGGACGGGAAGGGTCGGGGCCCCCTCTCCGGCACTCACAGCGTCCCCCATTGTTCTCTGCTTCCCCACCCCAGCCTCAGAACAGCTTGCCCGACGTAGTAATCTGGATGCTTCAGGGGGACAAGCGCGTGGCTTACCACCGCATGCCAGCCCACGAAATCCTCTTCTCCCGGCGCGGGGCCAAGTGCTGTGGCAAGAACTGTGGGAAACTGCAGACGGTATTTCTGAAAGTAAGTCTTTCCTCCCTTGGGGTCATGGGTGGCTTAGCATTGCCCTGGCTTTCCTGGACGAGACCCGCCTCCCATATGCCTCCCCCGCCTCTCCTCCTGGCCCATCCGATGACTGTGGGCCTGGGGGAAAACCAGACACCCAAGGGGTAAGGCTGGGAGCCCACCGAAAACAGCCCCCTGCCCCTTTGCACCCTGCACCCTGAGAGGCAGCATGCTGGGAAGTGGGCTCTTCTGGTCCCCTGGATTTGGAGCTAGAGGGAGCCTCAGAGGTCAGCTAACCCCATCCCCTGTTTTACAGGGGAGTAAACTGAGGGACAAAGGAATGGAGTGATATGGCCAGGATCATGCAGATAGTGAGGAGCAGATCTAAGATCTGAATCCTGAGTTAGAGCCAGGGGACCCACAAATCTGTCCGACCCATTGTGCTCATTTTACAGATGAGGACACTGAGGCCCAGAGAGATGATTTGCCCAAAGTCACAAGTTAGTAAGCAGCCTTGCCAGAATTCAAACTCAGGTCCTTGAACTCCAGGTCCGGCACTTTTTTGTGACTCCATTGTCTCCTATATTTTGGTGTCCTATGGTTCTCTGTAGCATTTAGAGATGGAAAATAACCTTGGAGATTATTCAGTCTAACTCCTGGTAAGTTACAGATAGGGAAACTGAGGCCCAGGGAGGGAATCCTAGAAACCTTAGAGGTCGTGGAGTCCAATTCCTTCATGTAGGAAGGCTGTCCAAGGTCACAAAGATAGGAAGAAGCTGTCAGAATTTGAACGCAGAACCTTTGACTCCAATGCTGGTTCTTTTTATGGTCCCACCTTGTTTCTTCAATGGAGGGACTACTTGTTTCCTTCTGGGGTCTCCTTGAGGGTGGGACCTAGGGCTCCTCTACCTGACTTAGGGGCTTCAGAGGGTAGGGGGCTATTACTCCCTGGTCACAGTGGGGGCATCCTTGAGGCTGCAGGGCCGGGCCAGGACTCGTCCCCCAGAGTCTACCAGGGATCTCCCTTTTAAGGTTTCCCCATATCTTCCCTGGCCTGGGCTTGGGTCCTCCACAAAGCCCTCAGCTGTGGGGAAAAGGGGAGAGACCTTCTTTCCTATCCCCAGGGGGCTGCATGGTCTGAGAGGACCCGGAGGACAATGGTCCTCAGCTCTCTTCAGCCTCCCTGTTTCTAGTGGTTGGCTTTCCTTCCTGTTTGTCCTCCTGCACTGCCTTCTGCCCCTCTTGGGGAGGGGTGTGCATGGCCACGCGGCAGGGGAGCAGGTGCTCAGTGCTGGGTCCAGCTGCCTTGCAGCCGACACTCTCTGTGGGCTTCCCACAGGCTCGTTGATTTGGAGAAAAGGCAGACAAGGCTTCTTTGGCCCCAGGAGCATGTGGTTGGGACATGGTGATGTTCTTATGGCCAGGCCCTTGGACACCAGAATCCCCTGGCTCTTGTGTGGGCACAGGAGAGGGGAAGAAGGGAGAGGGGATCCGTGGGGTCCTTCCTTATATGGGCAGAGCTGGAAGGGACTGCAGGTGCCAGTGGGGCTGACCCCCTCGTTATCTGGAGGAAGAAACCACTTCTGTGAGATGAAAGAACTCGAGTGTGGTTGCCCAGCTAGAAAGGGTGTGACTGGCTTGTGCATCTTTGGATGCTAAAGCTTGTCTCTATGCCTTGCTGAGTTTCTCCAAGAGCAGAGCGGGGGGTTAATCAGAGAAAGCTTCCCGGAAGAAAAGTCAGCATCACAGAGCAGGAAGAGCACCCCATTTGGCATCTGAGGCTCTGGATTCAAATTCTGATTTTGGCCCTTCCTTTTGGTTCGACCTGGGGTGAACCCTTTCCCCCACTGGGCCTCAGTTTCCTCCTTTGTAAAACAGGGGTTGGACTTAAGTGCACTAAGGTGCCTTTCAGGACTGCAATTTAGGGGGAAGGGGATTATGAAGAGAGTCCTGATGGCAGGCACCCAGGCCATGGCTCCGACCCCCAGACCCCACAGCGTCAGGGAAATCTAAGCTGAAAATTTACCCTGGCTCCAAGTGTGAGAAAAAAAAGAGAGAAAATCGTTCCTTCGAGTCTTCCCCACTCAGTTCATGAGCTTCTCCAGAGTGTCCTGAGTAAACGGAGAAAAAATGTTGGCCGAGAGCAGAGACCAAAAAAACATTGGTGTTTCTCCCCTTCAGCCGAGGTCGGAAAAAATGATCGGCGGCCCAGAGCGCAGAACCCCAAAGCAGACATTTCTCCAATTGTCAGAGCTATTTTGGGGAGAGTGGGCTGGCTGGGGGGGGGCAGGCCCCAGGGAGCCCAGTGGTGGGTGGGAATTCCAGCTGTCTCTGTTTGGGGGGAGAGGAAGGGAGGGAGAGTGGGCCCAGCTGAGTGATGAGTGAGAGAATGAGTGATGGGGGATATTTCCATAGTCAGAGGCTTGTGGTGTGGGGGGTGTGGGCAACATCTGGGGCCTGCAGCCTCTCCGTTCCCCAATGAGGCAAGAGCAAGTGCTGTTCAGGCTGATGGGGTGGTGATGGTAGGGCATGAAATGAGGCTAGCCCTCCCCAAGAAGAGAGCCGGACCTTTGGCTTAAAGGTCCGCCTCCACTTAATAGCTGCCCCTCTGGGGGCAACGAGCAAACCCCTTTTCCTTTCCAAACCTCCCTTTGCTCCTTGCCTCACTCCCTCATGGGCCGTTATGAAAATCGAATCCGAGCCTGATGTAAAGTGGTCTGCCTTTGGTAGAGTCTGAGTCTCATGGGAACCACGTGTA
Organism: Gymnobelideus leadbeateri; assembly: GCA_011680675.1. Taxonomy (NCBI): domain Eukaryota; kingdom Metazoa; phylum Chordata; class Mammalia; order Diprotodontia; family Petauridae; genus Gymnobelideus; species Gymnobelideus leadbeateri. Next base: position 97,032 of record WOXC01004570.1, on the reverse strand, counting down.
AGGACAAGTCTATGGCTGGATAGGCTCTCAGGGGCCATTAGCTCAGTCTGTTCATAAATAAATGAAAAAAAAATGAGGAAGTGATTACTATGGGCCAAGCACTGTGCTAAATGCTGGGGATAGAAATGCAAAAGCAAAGTCAGCTCCTGCCCTCAAGAAACTTACTTTCTAATAGGGGGACTGGGGACCAAGGTACTTTGGTTTGAAAGTGAGGTCATAGGGAAGTAGGATGACTCACCCCACTCGGATATTAGGTGTAAGAAGCGAGATTGTCCACCTGGCTCTTACCACTAAGCCACACTGTTAACTAAGGAGCACCTCCCCCCAGGTAAGTGACTTCTCCAAGGTTAACAGGTAGCAAGTGGTAAGAGATCATGAATAATAAATGCCTAAATACATCTTAAAGAGTAAGGTCAGAGAAAGAGAACTTTGTTTTCTTCCCTGTCTTTCTATATACCGTCTCCCCATTAGATTGTGAGTTCCTTGAGGCCAGGGACTGTCTTATACCTTTCTTTGTATCTTCAGTGCCTAGCCCTGTGCCTGCCATACAGTAAGCATGTAATAAATGTTTATTGACTGTTGACAACTGCCCCCCTGTTCTGTGCTCTAACCCTAAATTTGTTTCTAACTCACGGATCACAGGAAAAAAGTTTCCAATAAGCTAATTTTCACTGAAGCCATAAAATCATAAGGAAACAGGAAGAAGTCCTGCCTGGTCTATCCTGTTCATGCCCCTTTTTACAGATGGGGAAACTGAGGCCCAGATCAGTGAAGTCACACAGGTCATGAGATCTGGGGTTTGAAGTCAGAATCTCCCTGTCCCCTAAACCACACTGGTATCAGGGACTAAATGTCTCACCTGCCACGAGGGTTTTGAAACTTCTGGCCCCCAAACTGGATCCAGCCGCTGCCTGGAGAATCCTGACCTCCTCACCTCAGTCCTTGCCTTCATGGTTGTTCTGAACTAAACAGAGCTTCTGGAGGTAGGGTAAGGAGCGACTGAAGACCTGTCAATAGTGGTTAGTCTGATAACAAGGGGCAGAGGTCGTACTCAAGCCCATGAAGAAAGAAAGCCATTTACTAAACCACTCCAGTCTACTGACCCTCTCTCTCGTGACATTTTTCCTAAAAATAAACAGAATTTAACTATCTCTCCTTTTTCTTAAGTTGAAGCAGAGTGGCTGCAGAGTCGGGGGCAGGCCAGGCAATGGAGAGGGGGGCGGATTTGGGTCAGCGGTTCCTTAATCACTTGAAGCAGTCGAAGAGCTCATTCTCTCTTTTTTGGGGGAAGAGAAAGTACTTTTTTCAGATGATTCCATTAGGATAATGTTATGAATAAATATTGAGAGGATTCAATCAACAAACCTAGGAACCTTTATTAACTACTTAGCATGTGCTGGAATACAAAGGGAAAACAGAAGCAGCTGGCCCTTGAATGAGGGAGACGACCCACACATCTCATCGGGGGCACTGTTGGGAGCTTTGTGGGCTTCTCAGCCTGTTCCTGAGCTGGCACCTTCCCTCCCCCACCTCTTTTTAGCCTTTGTGTGTCCTTCCCTCCCCCCCCCCCCCAATGGATTGTAAGCCCCTGAAGGGCAGGGTCTGCCTTTCCTTTTCGAATTTGTAGAGTACTTAGCACAGTTCTACAAGGGCACTCTCAAGTTCTCAAGAACTTGGGAATCGATTTGTGGCATGGGAGACACTGGCACAGGGCCTCCCAGCATGGCGTGCCCACATCAGAGAGAGTTGTGCTTTATGAACAAAGCAGAACTCAAACAGCTTGAAGGAAACGCAGGATGCGCAAATTTAGAAAATTGACCCCAAATGTTCACATGGACTATTTATTTCCGCCCTGTGGTAGAGCATTCTGAGCTCATATCGGTCTGATCAGCCCCAGTTGGACACACTGAAACTTGACTCAGGCATAGTGATGTCATTTCGGTCCTCTTTGAGAACCAAGGACTGTAACCGCCATCCTTAGCACAATGTCCCTTAAATAGTAGGCGCTTAATAAACGTTTATTCACGAGTGACTAAGTACATCCATTCAACAGAATGTACATTCCTTGAGGGCATTTAATATTTAGATACTAGCTGCTTGTCCCTGGGCAGAATCCCTTAACTTATGTCTGCCTTGGTTTCTTCATCTGAAAAATGGGTAGTATCTCCAACCCAGGGTCATTGGGAGGATCAAGTGAGATTACATATGTAGAACACTTTGCGCACTTTAAAGAGCTACATTGTTATTATAATTAATACTTTGTTGTTCAACCATTTCAGTCTTGTCTGACCCTCCATGGCCCCAAGTGGGGTTTCCTTGGCTTAGATACTGGAATGGTTTTGCCATTTCCTTCTCCAGCTCATTTTACAGATGAAACTGAGGCAAGCAGGGTACAGTGACTTGCCCAGGGTCACACAGCTAGGAAGTGGCTGAGGCCAGATTTGGCGTTCTATCTACCGAGCCCCACATAATTGCTACGTTCCTATCATTGTCACAATTATCATTATGTTTGCATCAATAGCCCTTAGCACAGAGCCTGTATGCACAGTAAGCGTTTAATGATGAGTTAGATTAATAACAATGACACTTATATGACCATAACATTTTATTCTTTTCAAATTATTTTTCCATTTCTAAGATCTGATGTGTAAAAATGTGTCTCAAGCCCATTCTCAGACTCCTGGGAAAAGGGGTTGCCCTTCTTCTGTCTGGCCCTGAAGGGCAGCCCTGGGGGGGGGAGGGAGAAGAGGCAAGTTTGGGCTGGAGTCTGGGAGAAATTTCCAGACTGCTGCCCTCCCCTGCCTGTGTGTGTGCTGAGTGTGCCCTCCCTGGAGCTCTCCAAGCAGAAAACCTAGATGGCGACTTATAAATTATTATAGAGTTCTATTTCTTGTCCAGGTATGACTTGGATTTGATGGCGGCTGAGATTCCTTCAAACTCTGAGATTCTGTCATTCTGGGGATATGGGGTGGGGAGGGCTCGCTTACTGCAGCCCCAGGGAGACTCTCAGGCTTGACGACTTGATCTGCCCTTAAGATCAGGGATGAAATCTCAGATGTCATCTAGCCCAGCCATCCCATTTCCCAGATGAGAAAACTGATGTCTGGCAAGCTTAAATGACTTGCGCAAAGTCACAGAAGCATCTGGAATCAAGAATAAGGATTTAAACTCAGGTTCTCTGCTGCCAAACCCAGCGCTCCTTCCATTAAGCCCTGGTTCTCTGTTACCCAAGATGGTTAAATGGAGGATCAGAGGGTTGATGCGACCTGTTGGAAGATAGACAGGCTGTTGGGGCTAGAGATGGAATCAGGGACATTTTCCTTCTGCTGGTCCTCTCTCATTAGAGTAGGAAGTAAGCTCTCCTGGGCAGGGACCACTCCTCTTTCATCTTTGGATCCACAGCCCAGCCCATAGGGGCCACCTGATAAATGGAATGGCCAATGGTTTTCTCTTCACCAAGGGCCACATAGTGAAATGAAGGACTCAAGTGAGCCCTTAGATTTTTGAGGTCAGTGGATACATTTCTTGCCAGGACCATCTTTAAGACCAAGGGAAGACTAGGGTCCACCTTAGGGGCTCTAGTGTGGTTTTGCTTGAGGCAAAGGGCTGAATGAAGGAGCTCTGGTTTTCTCTTTCCTCTTTGGTGTCTAGTACCCCATGGAGGGAGTGAAGCGCTCCAAAATGCCAGCCCAGATCCGGGTCCAGCTCTGGTTTGGTCTCTCGGTGGACGAGAAGGAGCTTAACAAGTTTGCTGAGGGGAAGCTCTCTGTCTTTGCTGAAACTGTGAGTAGCTGCCTTTCCCTCTTCTTCCTCTCCCTCTCCCTCTCCACTCCATTCCAGGCTGGGTTACAGTCCGGGGCTATTCCCCTCCCTTCCCCTTCCAGGATCAATACCCCTTTTTTTCTTTTCCCTCATCTAGTATGAGAATCAGACAAAGCTGGCCTTGATGGGGACCTGGGGGACTGTGGGCCTTACCTACCCCAAGTTCTCTGATGTCACCAGCAAGATCAAACTACCCAAGGACAGCTTCCGTCCATCTGCTGGCTGGGACTGGGCTGGGGACTGGTTTGTGAGTCCTGAGAAAACGTGAGTCTGGGCATGAGGCAGCCTGGCAGGCTGGGCAGGGATAGGGAGGGAGCAGGGATAGCTGGATAAGAGAGAGGGTTTCTGATCTACATGGATGAGCTCTTCATCTCTCCCTCCCTCCTGCCTGCCTGTCTGTGTCTCTGTCTGTCTGTTTCCATATTTCTTATCTGTTTCTCTCTCTCTCTCTCTCTCTCTCTCTCTCTCTCTCTCTCTCTCTCTCTCTCTCTCTCCCCCCCAATCCTTTTCTTTCTCTAACTGGTTACCTCTGTGTCTTTTTCTCAGCCATTAGCTACTGTGTCATCACACTCTCTGGTGGGGGTGGTGGGGTGGAGTCTCTTTCCTTCTCTTTGTCCTTCATCTCTTTCTGGTTCTATCCTATTTTTGGTGCCACTTTCTTTTTATTTTACCAATTGTGTTTTTCTGCTGATTTTTGCCCTGTTCTCCATCTCATCTCGATCTCATCTCTGTCTCTCTGTCTTTCCTCTCCCCTCTCCTCTCCTCTCCTCCCCTCCCTTCCCCTCCCTTCCCCTCCCTCTCCTCTCCTCCTCCCCTCTCCTCTCCTCCTCTCCCCTCCCCCTCTCCTCCCCTCCTCCTCTCCTCTCCTCTCCTCTCCTCTCCTCCCTCCCTTCCCCCTCCTTCCTCCCCCTCTCCTCTCCTCCCCCCTCCCCTCCCCTCTCCTCTCCTCCCCTCTGCTCCCCTCCCCTCTCCTCCCCCTCCCTCTGCTCCCCTCCCTCTGCTCCCCTCCCCCTCCCCTCTCCTCTCCTCTCCTCTCCTCTCCTCTCCTCTCCTCTCCTCTCCTCTCCTCTCCTCTCCTCTCCTCTCCTCTCCTCTCTCTCTTCTTTTCTCTCTCATTGCCTCACACTGTGTCTGACAGGGGCCATGCCCACCTGAACCTGGCATCCCAGTGACCCATGTCCAGGCTCCATGGTGGGAGGGGAGCAGAGCTCTTCTCAGATAAGTTGCTCTGGAAGGAGACCGTAACCACCCTTTGACTAACCCCCTTTTCCTGGCCCAGGCTGCTTCATGATGTGGACGCTGGTCACCTGAGCTTTGTGGAGGAGGTGTTTGAGAACCAGACTCGACTGCCTGGAGGCCAGTGGATTTACATGAGTGACAATTACACAGATGTGGTAAGGGGGGGTCCTGGGGATGGGGCTGGGGAAGGTCTTGACTTCAGATTACAGAGGGGTGGTCTGGGGACATTGACTTAGTCACATAGCCAACCAGGGGCTTGGCTCTTTGTGGCTGCATCTAGAGCTGTTGCTAACTCTGTGTCTCCATATTTTCCTCTTTATCTGCTTCTCTTTTCCCAATCTCTCCTCTGTCTTTTTCTTCCTTTTCCCTCTCTTGTCCCATCTCTGTTTCTCTTCTCCCTGTCTCTCCCTTTCTAATCTCATGCCTTCCTCTTCCCTGCTCTTCTTTCTCTCTCTTTCCCCTGTCTTTGTCCCACTCATTTCCCTCTTTCTCTCCTCTCCTCCCATCTCTGTTTTCCTTCTCTCCTTTAGAATGGGGAGAAGGTGCTTCCCAAGGATGACATCGTCTGCCCTGTGGGCTGGAAGTGGGAAGACGAGGAGTGGTCCACAGATCTCAACCGTGCTGTTGATGAACTCGGTAGGACAGCCTGGTGGTTAGCTATCACAGGGGGAGGAGTGGATCTCTCTGCCTGGAGGGCAGGTCCCCTTCCTGTCCTGTCTTGACCGAGTTCTTTGGCTTCACTTGGTGGGAAAGCAGCAGCACCATTGGCTTTGGGGTGTGAGCAGTCCTGCTTCTTTGACCTTGGATGGTGATGCTGGTGGAGATGCTGAAGCCAGGGCAACCCAATGGAAAATATACCCCACTTAAGCAAGCATTTATTAAGTGCCTACTATATGCCTGAGTGCTGGAGATGCACTGATAAAAATGAAACAATCCCTACCCTCAAGGGGTTTACATTCTAGATGGGGATTCCAAAAGCAACTAAATTGGGCCTGGTCTTAATGGACCACTTGGAAACCTGCAAAAAAAAAAAAAAGAACTATGTCACCGATAATTAGGCTTCAGTTATAATAGGCAGTGTGGTACACTGGAAAGAATGCTGGATTTGGAGTTGGAGGACCTGAGTTCAAATCCCAGCCATGCCAATACTACCTGTGTGACCCTTGGCAAGACAGCTAATTGATAAACAATTATTAAGGTCCTTTCATTTGTTAGGTGCTGGGGATACCTAAGGAAACACAAAGCAATTTCTGCCCACAAAGAACTTGCATTCTATCAGGGGAAATGACGTGTTCTTATCTATAAGTATATACAGACTTCTCTGGGCCTCAATTTCTTCATCTGTAAAGGGTGTTGGACTTGATGACCTGTAAGGTCTATCCTGGCTCTAAATCTATGACTTCATAAGGTCCCTCTCAGCTTGAAAAGTAGGATCCTATGATCAATCAGTCTACTGTATGCCAAGCTAGAATTCCCTCTTCCCCATCTAGAACTACTCATCCCATCCCCAGATGACCAGGTCAGCAGCTCCAGAGCCACAACTCCTTTCTCCTCCCTGAGAAAGGGCCCACAGTGTCCCTCTTCCCCCATGCTCTGCAGTGGTGGGAAACCCTGCTGTGAGCAATGACAAGTCACGTGGGTCCTGGTCTCTCCCAGGCTGGGAATATGGCCTCACCATTCCACCTGACCGGAAGCCAAAGCACTGGGTTCCAGCCGAGAAGATGTATCACACCAGCCGCCGTCGCCGCTGGGTACGTCTTCGAAGGAGAGACATCAGCCAGATGGAGGCTCTGATAAAGGTGAGGCCCCGGGAGGTGTCGGGGGCTGGGGGGTGGGAAGGTGCAGGTCAAGAACAGTCCTGTTACACTGGTCACAGGGTCAGAGAAGGAGAAGGGGATGAACTGCCTGTGCTTCAAGTCCTGAGGACAGAGGAGGCCTATGCTGCTCAGAAAGCCCTTTTAAAATAGAAAAATATGTAGATCAAAGATGGATAGATAGATGGATGGATGAAGGGATAGATAGGTAGATAATGGATAGATAGCTGGATGAACAGAGAGATAGATAGATGAATGGATGAAGGGATGGATGGATAGATGGATGGATGGATGGATAAATAGATAGATGAATAGATAGATAGGTAGATAGAAAGAAAAATGAATAGATAAATGGAAGAATGCATAGATGGATGGATAGAGAGATAGATGAATGGATGGATGGATATATGGATGGATGGATGAATAAGTAGATAGATGAATGAATGGATGGATGGATGGATAGATAGATAGGTAGATGGATGAATGAATAGGTAGATGGATGGATAGATAGATGAATGGATGAAGGGATAGGTAGATAGATGGATAGATGGATGGATAGGTGGATGGATATATATATATATATATATATATATATATATATATATATAAACAGATGATACATAGATCATAGATAGATAAATGGGTCATTAAACAAGAGAGGATAGATGGGCATATGAGAGATAGGTGATAGATAAACAGACAGCTAGATAACATGTTTATTAAGCCCTTATTATGTGCCAGGCACTGTGCTAAATTTTGGAGATACAAAAACAAGCAAGCAATATAGTCCTTGTCTTCAGGGAGCTTATATTCGAATGGGGGACTACGGGGATGCAGGAAAGCAGGGGGAGGGAAGGGGTTAGCTCTTATGTTGTACCTACTTGGTGTCAGGCACTGTATGGGGCATGGTGAGGAGCCAGCCAGGCAGTCACACAAAGGCCTGAGCTCTGGTGGGATGAGGCACAGGCTTACCTGTCAGAGCTGGGGGTCCAGAATGAATGGCAATCCAAGTTTCTGATGTAGCTGAGTAGGGTGGGGACCTGGGAGAAGGCTCAGCTCTCAGAGCCAGGGCACAGAAGGCTGGAGGTGACAGGGACCCTTGCCTTTGGGGAGCTCCTGGTCTGTAACCCCAATTTAACTGCCTGCCAAGGTCAGCCTGCTCCCAGCTGCCCCCTTTTTTGTGACCTACTGTGTGCTCATGAGAACAGTCACTCCTTAGTCTGATCACATTAGTAAACCCCTGCCTCAAGCCAACCTTCTGTGCCAGGAGGTGGGGAACAAGGACAAAGGAGTCCCTGTCCTCAAGATGCTTGCATTCTATAGTATGTCCAAAAGTGAGGTTAAGTTCAAGGTAGTCGGAAGACTCATTTCCTGAGTTCAAATCTGGCCTCAGACACTTACTAGCTGTGTGACCTTGGACAAGTCACTTCACTCTGTTTGCCTCATTTCCTCATCTGTAAAGTGACCTGGAGGAGGAAATAACAAACCACCCCAGTATTTTAACCAAGAAAACCCCACATGGGGTTACAAAGAATCAGACATGACTGAGCAACAAGAGATTAGGGAGGGCAGGTCTGAGTCAGAACACCAGAGGAAGGCACCTTTCGAATACAGCCTCTGGATTCTCTAGCCTATAACTTTCTTCCTTGAGGGGGGACATGCAGGTAAGTGCTGGCCAGGCCGAGCCTCCAGTCCTCCCCTAAGGGGCAAGGCTTAGTGCTAGCCCAGAGCTGGGGCAGGCTGGCTGTGACTCCAGCCAGATGCTTGGCCCCCTCCTCACTCCAGCAGCCACACTGAGACCAAGTGTGCCTGGGGCTGGAGGGGCTGGGACAGACCCAGGAACACTCCCCACTCCAGGGGCCAGGCAGGGAGTCCCAGGAAGCCAGACTGTGGATGGGCCAGTGTCCAAGAGCTGGAGATTCCCTGGATGGAGTCTCAGAGAACAAGGCCCCTGGGGCTCTCACCATTCCTGGACCCAGGCCTTGTATGCTGGTGGGTATCTCTTAGACTGTCTTCTCCTCTACCCCCAGCCACTTGGTGTTTCTTTTATCTCATGTAGTTAGTTACCTGTGCAGATGCTGTATCTCCCCATTAGAGTGTAAACTCCCTGAGGTCAGGGTCTGTTTCACTTTTGTCTCTGTATACAGCATCTAGCACATGGAGAGAGAGACAAGAACTAGACCTTAATCAAACTAGACCTCGGTTTTAAATAGTGTACGGGAGCTACGAGGGAGGAAGTCTCTCCACCAAATCAGGACAGAGCCTTCTCTGCCCTTTATGATCTCAGACGGCCATCCAGACCTGCTCAGGTCTTCAGGACTTTGAGGCCAGTTCTCTAAGCATTACACCCAATACCTCTTACTGGCACACAGAGGGGCACCAAGTACTCTTCTATGCCGGACCTTCCCTCTGAGAGCCCTCGGAGGGGTGGTGGTGGACATAGCAGTTGAATGTACATGTGTTGTGGGGGTCTCCCCTTTGGCTGTCTCCAACCTGGGATTTGGAGGGTGGGGCATTGGGGAAAGGGTGCAGTGGGGAGAGCTGTAGGAGGACTGAGAGCATCCTGACCACTTTATTATTATGATTCATGTTTAAAATTTTAAAGTCTTTCAGTGTTGACAAAGCACCTGCCCTCCCCATTTTACAGATGAGGAGAGTAAGGCTTGGAGAAGTTGGCTTGCCTGGTATTAAAGAGCTGAGATTAGAACCCACACCCCTGACTCCAAGTTCAGTCTTGTTTCCCCTTTCTCCTAATGTTCCTCTGTAGCTCCAGACATGGGTCCCAATCCTTGCTTCTTGCCCCTTGCCCCATTCCCTCCTCACTCCCCTTCTTTTCTGGAACTTTCTTGAGGAAAAAAGGGAGGAAGGGAATTTTAGTTTTCCCTCCTTTGATCTTTTTGTCTTTGTTATTTATATATTCTTTGCTCGATGCCCTCTCCCCACAAGGATAGCAGGTGTCCTGGGGTGACCTGAGGGAGACCTAGTCTAGTGGACACTTCCCATCTCCTCCATATGGACAGTACCAACAGCTAGACCAACAAACCACCTCAATAGGCCAGTGTTGACTTCTGGCCCCTGAGAGACTCGGGTCCCACCTCTGACACCTACTAGCTGTGTGATGGTAGGAAAGTCACTTAATCTCTGTCTGCCTCAGTCTCCTCATCGGTCCATTAGTAAGCATTTATGACGTCCTGGCTCTGCTCCAGCCTTTCAGGAAGTTTACTGTCTAGCTGGGGGAGAAAGCATGTATGTAGGCATTTATAAGACATGAGAGGGACTGGACTTTTGATTTTCATTGGTATGGGGAATTCCTAGATAAGGAAATTCCCTTTTCCAATGGAGGCATCTCTGCAGTTTAGAGTCTTAGAGAGTTAATCAAAGCATTGAGAAGATCCCCAGGGTGCATCAGAGGGAGGACTTGAATGCAGATCTTGGCTTCAAATCCAGCACTCTATCTGCTACTTTATATAAGGAGATGGGGAGAGGCCCTAGTAACTGGGGAAAATCAGAAAACATCTCCTGTGGAAGGTATCTTTAGAACTGAGTTTTGAAGGAAGTAATGGTTTCTCTAGGTGGAGATGAGGAGGGAGTTAATTCCAAGCATGGGGGTACAGCCTGGGCAAAGGCATAGAGGTGGGAGATGGGGTATTGTGGGTGACATCATCAAGAAAGTCAGTTAGGCTAAGATCACAGAGTATAAAAAGTGGAGTAATGTATGATAATAATGGAGCCAGACTGGGAGAGGATTTAAATGCCAAACAGAGGAAATTTATATTTGGTCCTAGAACGGACAGTGTAGTTTTTATGGTTGTTATTTGTCCTTTATTCTTGAAGAGAACTATGATACTGTAAGGGAACAGGTGAATGTCCTGATTGATAAGATTCTATTGTACCCATTTCACAGAAGTTTTATATCTTTTCTCCTTCCTTCTTTTCCCTGCAGCACAGAAAGGCAGAGTCGGAAGGTGAGGGATGGGAATATGCTTCTCTCTTTGGCTGGAAGTTCCACCTGGAATATCGAAAGACAGATGCCTTCCGCCGTCGCCGATGGCGCCGACGCATGGAGCCCCTGGAGAGGACTGGGGCTGCTGCGGTCTTTGCCCTAGAAGGAGCCTTGGTAAGTGCACATATCTGTGCTCTATGGGCAGAGGATGGCTCCATACTGCAGGAAGGGAATATAGACTATCCTTAAGTAGGAGCCCAGTGAAGCTTCAGTTCTATACATTTTTGTTGTTGTTTAGTCATTTTTCAGTCTTGTCTTACTCTTTGTGACCCCATTTGGGGTTTTCTTGGCAAAGATACTGGAGTGGCTTGCCATTTCCTTCTTCAGCTTATTTGACAGATAAGGAAACTGAGGCAAACAGGGTTAGATGACTTGCCTAGGGCCACGCAGCTAGTAAGTGTTTGAGGCCAAATTTGAACTCAGGAAGATGAGTGTTCCTGACTCCAGGCTCAGTGCTCTATCTATGGTCTAATTAATCTTAGACATCATCTGGTCAGTTCTGGAGGAGAAGTATGAGGACCATAGATGGGAATGGTATGAATTATTATTAATGACATGCACTTGGATAGCAGTTCAAGGTTTGTAAAACAACCCTATGAGGCGGCTTATATAATTACTACCCCCATTTTACAGATGTGGAAACTGAGGCTCGGGTTAAGTGACTTACCCTGTTGGCACAGTAGGGATCTGGGATTTGAAGCCACTGGTTATGGGCCCAGTGCTCTCACTCTTTGGAAAATGAAAATAGACATGGGGCTGGCAGGAGCCTTAGAACACAGAACGTCAGAGCTGGGAGGGACCTTAGGATATGGAATGTCAGACCTGAGAAGGACTTGAGAAGCCTAGAATGTTGGAGACAGAAGCATTAGAACATGGATTATGAGACCTGAAAGGCACCTTCGAGGTGACAAATGAGGAAACTGAGGCTCAGAGGTCATATGATTTGTCATAAATGGGGAATAAGTAGAAAAAATGGAATTTGACCATTTTTAAATTAAAAATGTTTTTGAAGGCGCGATCTTCCACTCTTGCCCAGGCTGGAAGTTCTAGGGCTCAGTGGGTCCCATCCCATTGCCACAGAAACAGTCAGTTACCTAGGAACTTCCCCTTGGGCACTGATTTAAGGAGAATGTGCATGTGTCCATGGAGCCCAGTCACAAATGAGGACAGTGAAGAATGGTCCTCTCGAACCCAAAGGGACCAAGCCTCCCAGAGGCACAGAACCAGTAAAATGAGGTGGGGGTCTTCACCCCAGCTTCTCCTCCAACTTGGTCTGTGACTGCAGGCACTGAACCCCTCAAGACTGCAGCTCGAGAGCTGGAGATCTCCAAATGTCGGAGTGGAAAAATGATTTGGAAAATATGAAGGAAGATGCAGAGGATGGTCAGGGACTGGACTTTGTGAAAAGCATTTAGAACTGAGTCCATGAACCTGGGCTAAAGTGTTCACTCTGCTACTATTTCCTGTGACCTTGGGCAGACACATTCAGACTCTGTGCCTCAGTTTCCTTTCCTGTAATATGAAGTGATTAGATGAGATATCCTCTCAGCTCTGATATTCCTTGTTCTAAGGCTTCTTCTAGTTCTGATATTGCCTGTTCTGAGGCCCTTCCAAGCTCTGACATTCCTTGTTCTAAAACTCCTTCCACAGCTCCAAAATGCTTTGTTCTAAGATTCCTCACAGCTCTGATGTTCCCTGTTCTCAGGCCTCTCACAGCTCTGGCATTCCATGTTCTATGACCCGTCCCAGCTCTGACAGTCCCTGTTCTAATGACCCTCCCAGCTCTGAATCCTATGAAGTGATGAATCGTCCAGATTTGTTATCCAGAATTATTACGGCTACTCCATTCTCCCCCCCCCCCCACCCAATCTGTTGATGGAACTTTGAGAGCTAATACTGGCTAAAGTCATGGCTCTGAGACTCTGGATGAAACTGGAAAACTAAAGGAAGGCCCATGTTGGTCATTAGATGTAGACTTACTCAGGCATGAAAGTTTGAAGTGGGAAGAGTTTTCAGTATGATTTTCAACAAGGTTAAAATGGAAATGTTTTCAGGGTAAGCATCAATTAACCCCACATCCCATCCCTCACCCCCACCCACAATTCTTTAAATTTTCTGGATTATTAAATGTGATTAGTAAACTCTTTGGCTAACGTCCAGAATCTGGCTAATGTACACAGGGGCTGGCTAATAGATTAGAATTTGAAACATACACACTCTCTCTCTCTCTCTCTCTCTCTCTCTCTCTCTCTCTCTCTCTCTCTCACACACACACACACACACACACACACACACACACACACACATTTTTACATTGGCCCCAAGAAAAGCTAGCAGCCTTCAGCCCTATCATTAAACAAATGTTCTTCAACAAACCCATACTTCCAGACATTCATCAGTCAGTCCATTAGTCAATAAACATTTATTAGGCACCGAATGTGTGCCAGACCCTGTACTAAATGCTGAGGATACAAAGAAAGGCCAGGCTCCCATCCTGGAGGAGCTCTCGGTCAATTAGAATAACAAAAGCTACATTTCTGTACCACTTGAAAGTTTCCGAAACATGTTGAACTGCATTTACCCTTGCCACAGCCCTGTCAAAGTGGGAGCTATAATTATTCCCATTTTGGAGATGAGGACACTGAGGCCCAGAGAGGTTGGATGATGTTGATGCAGATCTGGGAGGGACCTAAGAGGCTATTGTTCAACCTCCTTAATTTACAGTTAAGGAAACTGAGTCCTGGAGAGAGCCAATGATTTACCCAAGGTCACAGAGGTAGCAAATAGCAAATGGTCTGTGTGAATTCACATGGCTGGAGAGGGCTGGATGGCTTTGGGCAAATGGGCCAGTTTGTCTGGGGCAAGAAGTGGGGGAAGGGTCAGGAGTATGGAATACATCTGGAAATTAGGTGTGAATTAGACCAAGGAGGTCTTTCAGTGCTCGATGAGGAATTCAGGGTCATGTTGCTGTTCAGTCATATTGACTCTCCGTGATGCCATTTTGGGATTTTCTTGGCAAAAATACAGGAGTGATTTGCCTTTTCCTTCTTCACATTTTACAGATGAGGAAACTGAGGCAAACAGGGTTAAGTGAGTTGCCCAAGGTCACACAGCTAGTAAGTATCAGAGGCTGGATTTGAACATAGATCTTTTGACTCCAGGCCCAGCATTGAGGAGAGCTTGAGGGGGCAGGAAGTATAGAGGCTGGAAGGAGAGAGGACAATTAGGAAGCAATCTATTGGAAAAACTCAGGTGAGAGCTGATGAGAGTCTGTACTCAGGTGGGCGCTGTAGGAGTGAAAAGAAGGGGGCTCTGGTTTGTTCTGGATGATGGCTCCCTCCCTGCTCAGTTAGGGGGGTGAGGCCTGGGATGTTTCCCAGACGCTGTGTGTGAAGTCTTGTGGGTGTTGGGGGTCCAGGAGAGCCATCTGACCTATTTCCTTTTTCTGGAGTTGTGGCCCTGGCCCAGCACTGCTGTATGTCATCCCCATCCTGTCCCCTAATGACCGCCATTCCGTACCAGCCAGCCCTATGTTGACTAGGGTTCCTGTGTCCCTGAGGGAGACCCCAGTCTGATGGGGAAGGCCAAACAGTGGCCAGTCCAGCCAGATCTGGCCTTGTGGGGCCCCGGGCCCTTTGTGTCTGGTTCCCCCTTTCCCCTTCTCCAGCACGTAGCCCTCTCTCCCAGTGCTGGAGTGTTGGGGCCTGGTTCTTCCTGTCCCCCTGTGAAGACAGCTCCTTGGACGGGAGACCCTGTCTGGTAATTAACACTTGCAGCCTCAGCCCTCTCCCTCCTCCCATCCCCACCCTACTGGCTCCCTTCACAGAGCAGGAGGCCTTGGCTCCCAGCCTTGGGCCAACGGTAATCGTCTGCAGTCTCCATCCCCGGCATTATTTTATTTGAGTATTATTCTTTTTCCAGCTAATATCCTGGCGTTCCCAAAGACACCAGGTTTCATAATCTTCCTGGCATTCCCAGAGAACCCAGGAGTGGAGCACAAAGCTGCTATTATAGCAAATTGCCTCTCGTCTCCTCCTCCCCCCCCACACCCCTTCTCTACCTCCCGCTCCCACCCAGCTGCCCCTCTGCTTGACATTCAGGGCTCCCTGGGAAAGTCAAAGCAAGTGACTACATTGGATGAGCTCACGGAATTAGACCGTCTCCCTTGGCTCAGGCCAGCTCCCATGCCCTTGGATTTTTCCAAAGTCCATCCTCCTCTCTTGGCCCATTTGTCTTGGGAGGGACGGCTCAGAATAGTTTCTCAAGGCACTCGAGACTTGGGCAAGAAGAGAAGGGGAGGTGCTGCTGGGGAGCTGGTGTTCCCAGGAGCCAGAGCCCTTGGCAACACCTCTACCCTTTTTCTGGACCCTCTGCCCACCTAGGAACATAGTCCTGCTGGGTGGAACAGAGGCCCTGATTGAGCCAAGATAGAGAACCAGTGGCTAAAATCACTGATTCAGGAAACCTGGCTCTCTCCTCTCTACCCTCAGTCATCCCCAAGAAACCCTAGAGTAGACGTCAGAGGGATCTTAGCTCAAGAAAGGAGACCTCTGAGGCCAAACCCATCATTCTACAAGAGAAGTGACTTGTCCAGGGTCACTTGGCTTGTAAGTGGCCCTTGCTGGAGGAAGATCATCTGCTGTGCCTAAAGGCGATGGACCACAGGAGGATATGGCGCTTGACTTTGGGGAGGCTTTGGTCTGTTGGTAGAAACCAGCCTTGGTCTCTGGAGCCCCTAATCTTCTAGGTAACCTAGTATGTGTTTTCTGGGACTCAAGTCATGGTGGGAAAAATAGCTGTTGCCCTCAGGAAGTCTTTGCTCCACTGGGGGAGATAGCCTCTGTCTGCTTTGCTTCCTTGCCTCTCCCCTCTTCCCATATCTCCCTGCCAAGGTGGTAGCCTCCCAGTGTCCAGCTTGCTGCCCCCTCCCCAACTGCAACTGAATTGAGGCTACTTGCTTTGGGCAAGACAATTGGTGGGAATGGCTCTGGGTATCACAAATGCCCCAAACTAGCCTTGTGAGACTTTTTCTTGCTGCTCTTAGAGGTACAATCATGGTCCCTTCTGGTGTAGGGCCCAAACAAAGTCAGACTTGATTGTGTGGGGACTATGAGGAGGTGCTGAGAACTGGGACCCAGAAGGAAGGCAGAGCCTAGTCCCCAGCTCTGGCTCATCCAGCCCTCAAAGGGGCTCTTCTGCTGGGGAGATTGCATTGGACCTGCCCAGGAGGCAGAGGCCTCAGGCTGAACTGGATGAGAACTAGTTAAAAGGAAAGGAAAGGAATTAAAGAGGGGTCTGCTCTGGGGCCAGTGTTGGAATTTCAGGCCTTAAGCAACCCCTTTCCCCCATTTAATCTGAGCTAAACTGGACTGAGGGGATGGAGTCTCAAAGTACCTGCTAACAACCCCAAGGAAGGCCTGAGCTTGGAGTCAGAGCCTAGAGACTCAGTGATGTCCTACCCTTGGGTGAGGGGTGTGTGTGTGTGTGTGTGTGTGTGTGTGTGTGTGTGTGTGTGCCCAGAAAGGTTTATGTGAAATGTATGTGTATATTTGGGGGTGTGTATATGTGTGTGCCTGAATTGTGTGTATATACTTGTGTACATACAGTTGTTTGTAAGAATCGAGTGCTCATTTATATATGTGAATTTTATTTTGTACATTTATTTTTCTTGGGCGAATTCTTCTGCTCTCTGGGCCTCAGTTTCCTCATCTATAAAAGGGAGGGCATTGGCCTAGGTAACATTTGAGGTCCCTTACAGCTCTCTGGTTTGATCCTCCTTCAGTCTGCCATCTTTGTCATCTTAGCAGTGACTCTGAGGCTTGATGTCCTCACTTAAAAAAAACCAACTTTTCTCTTTTTAAAACATTCATTATTAAAAATTTAGATTTCCCAATCCTTCCCTTCTCTCTAGCCCCTTCCTCACCCATAGAGAAGGAAAGCAATATAATATGCGTTAGACATGTGAAGTCTGCTTCATTTTGTACTCAAAGTTCATCAGTTCTTTCTCTGGAGATGGATAGCATTTTTCATCATGAGTCCTTCAAAACTGTATTGGATCATTATATTGCTGAGTATAGCTAAACCATTCAAGCTGATCATCATGCAATATTGTTGTTAGTGTGGACAATGTTCTCCTGGTTCTGCTCATTTCACTTTGTATCAGTTCATGTAATTCTTTCTAGGTTTTTATGAAATCATCCTGCTTGTCATTCCTTATAGCACAGTGGTATTCCATCAAAATCATATACTGTAACTTGTTCAGCCATTCCCCAATGGATGGGCATCCTATCGATTTCCAAATTGTTGCCACCACAGAAAGAACTGCCATAGATATTTTGTACAAATAGGTCCTTTGCCCTTTTCTTTGATCTCTTTGGGATCCAGATCTAGTAGAGGTTTTGTTGGGTCACAGGGTATGCACAGTTTTATAGCCCTTTAGACATAGTTCCAAATTGCTTTCCAGAATTGTTGGATCAGTTTACAACTCTACCAACAGTACATTAATGTCCCAATTTTTCCACATTTCCTCCAACATTTGTCATTTTTCTTTTCTGTCATTTTAGTCAATCTGATAGATGTGAGAGTTGTTTTAATGTGCCTTTCTCTAATCAATAACAATTTAGAGCATTTTTTAATGTGACTATTGATAGTTTTGATTTCTTTTTCTGAAAACTCATTATCTATAACTGTTGCTTATCACTTTTTCTTGGTTGGCTCTCTGCTCTTGGCTCCTTCCTACCAAGGCCTCAATTCCACCTATGTTCCAGCCTATGTTCACAGGTGGACAGGGGGCCTGGCAGAGGAGCAGGACTGTTGGAGAGGGCTCTAGCTTCTGCTGCCCACCAAGCACTGCTGTGAACACAGATCCTCACCAGGGTGCAGAGAAGGGCCTTCTTCCCAAATCATGTTGAAAATGGAAATCCCTCCTCTTTCCCTTCTTCTTGTCCATTGCCCGAGAGGCTCCTTCTGAAGCCTGTCCCAGGGCTAGAATCTCCCCTTGGATTTCACCACTCTCCAGCCTTTCCTCGACCATAGGAACCTCTCCTGGGCCTCTGGAAGCCCCAACTACACATGGCTCTCCTTTGTTGGTTTTTCTTTTTCCTTTTGTGCTATTGGATAGTATTAGTGGAAAGACTAGGAGGTGAGAGACAGTGGGATCCATCAGACTGTGGCTTTCCTGAGGGCAGAGACTCCCTGGTGGCCTAGGCTGTGTCTCTCCCATGTGAACGTTGGTTTGCAGAGGGTGAGGACTGCTTTTCTCCCTCAGGTAAGATGGAGATCATGCCTCCATTCTCTCTGTGTCTATCCTCTGCCCATATTTTTTAATAGGAACATAGGATGAGGAGGTAGAGAGTGGGCATCTGGGGCAGGGGGCAGGAACACACTGATACAGCATCATAGCTAACGTTTATATAGAGCTTACTATATGCCAGGCCCTGCACTAAATGCTTTATAATTCATATTTAATCCACTCAACAACCCTGGGAGGTAGGTACTATTGTTATCCCTGAGGAAACTGAAGCAGAGGCAAAGTGGCTTGCCCAGGGTCACACAGCTAGTGTTTGTGGCTGAATTGGAACCCAGGTCTTCCTGACTCCAACTCCAAGGCACTCCCTAACTGCCCCTACATCCGTGTGCCTATTATCCATGTATATGTACATGCATGTGTTCATAGGTGCACACACGCGATTCAAACATGTTTACATGGGCACACACACTGACCCCTAGGACTGTGGCCCCTGCATTCTGCCCCTCATGTCCCTAGCTTCTGCTTTCCATCCCCTTGGCCTGGGGCTCCACATTCCATTCCCCCTGCCCTGCCACTGACCCTGCCATCATTCTCTACCACAGGCTTAGCAGGGAGCAGGCAGGAAAGCTTGTGGTTGTGGCCAGGGTTGGGTTGGGGTGAGGGACGGTATCCAGAGGCCTCAGCCCAGAACTAAACAAACTCTGGGGCATGGAGGCAGCTCCTATTGGGTCTGCACTTGCAGAATGGAAGTCTTCCTTAGTGAAGGTGACCCCCCAGAGGAGACCCCAGGGGCCACTGCCTCAGGGCAGGGGGAGCTCTTCTACATTTCCTGTGTCCATAAAGATTCTGGGACTGCAGAGGTCGCCTTGTCCACCTCCTGCTCTGGCAGGGGCTCACCCACTGGTGAGAAAGGAGAGCCTTCTCTAGAGAGTCCAGCATGCCTGCTGACTATTGGGAGGGGACTGAGCCAAAGCATGCTATGAAGTATCACTCTGCTGAGTGCTGGGGTTGCAGAAACAAGCAGACAAGGTAGCACCTACATCCTAAGAATAGAGGACAGCGCGGACAGGGGAGCTTGGAAGCAGAGGGAAGCTGGGGAGGGGGAAGAGAAGTCTCAGAGTCATCCGAGGCATGTCAAGGGAAGGTGGTAGCAGGAGAGCGGTGGATCAGATGTCTCAGAGGGAAAGGAGGAAAAGCCTGGAGAATCAGTGGAGGCAGGGATCTCTGAGTCCTCAGCTTCTCTGTGACGTGTGCCTCTGGGCTGAAGCTTGCGGGTGGAAGCCAGGATTCCTGCGTCCATGTGGTAGGGGGAGGCTGCATGAGGCCCCCAGCTGTTACCTCTCTCTCTCCATCCTGAAGTGCCCCGGTATTTCTGTATCCCCTCGGCGGAATGTAGGCTCTTTGTGGGCAGGAAATGTTTCCCTTTTGGCCTTGAACTCTCAATACTCGGCACAGTCTTGCTCTTAGTAGGCACTTAATTCATGTGTCTTGAATTATACGGGACAGGTCTCTCACAATGGACTCAGCTAAAAACCTTTAATGAGGAAGGAGTTAAGATCGGGGAGTCACCTCTGGGGGACTGCTTTGGTTTATAGAAGTGGGAGTACTTTTGCAACAAGTTACTGGGGTCTTCCCATGATTATTTACAGTGCTTAGCACACAGTAGGGGTTTAATAAATGCTTGCTGATTGGTTGATTGATGATTACTACATGCTACCCACATGAACCTGTCCTGTTTTTCCTGACTGTAAGAATCTAAACCTCCTCATTTTGTGTCTACTTTGGGGTCCTTTGGGGTCCCTTTGGGTCATAAAGCTGGGCTGAAATATTATCCTTCACCTAAAGATATCACTGGAAAAAGACCATTCCCCTTGAGGAAAAATGGATTTGACCCTGGGACATTTTTCCTTTTTCTGTTCATTCATTCATTCATTCATTCATTCATTCATTCATTCATTCCCTGTACCAGGCATTGTGCCAGGGGTCAGGAATACAAAAACAGAATAATCTTTATCCACAAGGGGTTTATATTGTAGTACCAAAGCCCTATAAGCTATTCTCATGGAATCTGGGGGCAGTGCCCTCCACACCCACAAGTCTCTGCCCACTTGGGTCACTACTGAGAAAGTGAGAAAATTAAAACCCTGCTAGGGACATGCATGGCCAAGCAAAATAAGCCCCCAGGTTGGCCACGTCCAAACTTCCAAACGCCATGTCTCCATCTGCGCTCTGATATAGACCCATGGTTTTGTGGCAAATCTGGTAGAAAAACTCCCTCTCCCAATGCAGGTCAATACCTTCTTTACCACTTAGAGTTACCTAAAACATTGAGAAGTTTTAGTAACCAGTCCAGGGTCCCAGAGAATGCATATATGACTTGGACCCAGGCTGCCCTGCCTCTGAGGCTGGCTGTCTAATCCACGATATTTGTGTGTGTGTACACACACACACACACACACACACACACACACACACACACATCTACATCTGCATATATACACACGTATGTATTTGTTCCTATATATGTGTGCATGCATGTGTATTCACAAACACACACAGCCCCTGTTTCCCTTGATCCAGAATGGGGCTTGACTAAAGACACCAGGGGATGGGGTGGGGGTGGGGGTGGGGAGCTGTTCCTAGGAGCAGGGTGACCACAACCTTCTGACAATGAGGGCAAAGTCATTTCTACTCATCTGTCACGTGGCGCAAATATGCCTCAGCGCGAACATGAATTAAATTTGAGGCTGAAATTTTGTGTAGTGAAATTTTGCGTTAGCATAAACAGGTTTATTTTGAGGTGACTATCTACCCCCAGCCCCCACTCCCAAGCCCTAGGTTATCTGTAGCTAGCTTTTCTATAGCATGGCACCTCAAAGGTTTAAACTCATCACAATCACATGTCACATTTAGGAAACTTCTTTGGACACTACACTGTCCCTGTTAAATACGCAATTCTCTATTTATCCCAGCAAGAACAGGAAGGGAAAGGGAACTGAGGATCCTAGCCCCAAACTCCAAGTAATCTTGCAAGAGAGATTTATTAAAATGAAGTACACCCTTCTCCAGTTCCCTGGGGAATTTGTGAACCAAATGGGTAACCATAGAAGGAGAGAGGTTTCCTAAGGCTGAGTGGTGATGCTGGCTGGCCCTCCTTAGCCTAGAATGGAACAGGAGGAAGGAGCTGATAGCTGGTGCTAAGGAGAGAGGGAGTGAGATAGGTAGGTTCCCCCCAGGCCTCCCAAATCAGATCTTCAGGATTTAGCTTCATTCTTGGTTTGATACAAAGTCATTCTATTCCGCTCATGTGAATTCATTTATTCAGCGTCTGGGAGGGTGAAGGACACTGTGCCCAGTGCAGACCATACAGAGACCAATTGGAAAATGGTCCCTGCCTCCAGGAGGGCCTATTAATCTGACATAGATAAGTAAACAGGAGAGTATGAGAATGAGTAGGGCATGTGGGCAATAGGGAAAGCGCTCGGTTGGGAGAGCGGTACCTCGATGTCTGGTACACGGCTCTCTCCAAATGTGAATCATTGTAGATCAGGGAGGCAGATACCTTCTTCCCGCCCCTGCAGCCTGGAGTTCCCTTCATGAAAAGTGGGGAAATACACGGGTGGGGTTGGGGGGGGCAGAGTCCAAACTTTCCTCCCTTCCCCTCCCCTCTGTACAACTACTTGGGTCTGGCCGGCCAGCTGTATCCTCCCTCTCTCTTTCTAACGCCCTGTTGTTCCTCAGTGATGAACAAGTCACACTCCAGCTTCCCAAGATGCTATCTTTGGACAGCTACTAGCCTACCTTCTGTTTCTCCCTCTGGTCCTCAGTCTCTCCTCTCCCCTGCCTCCTGTCTCCTCTTGAGTCTGTTCATCTACCTGAATCTGGGACAGGAGGGAGACAAGCTGTGGGACCCCCCTGATTGGATGTCCCATCTCTTCCAGGCCTCAGGGAGCCCTGGCAGCCTTGATCGGATCCCTCTCCCCTCCTCCCCATTCTCTGCTTAGACAGAGGCAGCCCACACACCAGGACCACAGCAGGGAGTGGAGGGGAGGCTGGGCTGGGCTGGCCAGGGAGTGCTGGCTTGGGTTGACCTGGCGTGCTCCGAAGGCAATTAGGCTGACAGATTTAGTGCTCCCGTTGGGATGCTGGTGGGGCCAGGCGGCCTCCAACGCAGCCCTGTGCTGGCCTAGGGTGGGACTGACTCCCCCCTTCCAAGAAACGGGGAGCAATTCTGTCAGACTCTTTCCACTGAATGGAGCCCTGCACGATCTTTGGGATGGGCCGTGTGTCATGAGGGTTCACCTCCGAGAGTCCCTTTCTCAAGAAGGAGGAAGAGCTGTGGGCTGGGGCCCTGCACTTTGGTCCCAAGGCCTGGGGATAAGGAGGATGTTGGATGACATTATCTCCAAGGCCTCTTCCAGAACAACCTTCTCTGACTTTCCAACTCCTGAGCTGGGGCCTGGCCAGGTCAGAGTGAGTTAACTGTGGGCACAGAAGAAGGTGACTTTGAACCAGAGCTCAGTGTAGTTTTCCCCATCAGACCAGAAACTCCTTAAAGGAGTCTCCCACATTAAACTAGGACCTCTGGGAGGGCAAGTTCTTTGTCTCCCCCATCAGAACAGGGATTCCCCAGGGTATTAGCTGAATCTTCCCACCAGACCGAGAGCTCCCTAGGGGGACACCATATTTCTTCCCAGTGTCAATATAACAAGCCTTTATTGAGCATGTTCTGTTTGTTGGTGCTGTGGAAGAGAGGAAAGGAAGCATGATTTTCCATCTCCTATCCTTGGGAAGTCTCACATTTGGGGCAGTGAGATTTCATGAAGCAGTAGGGACCAATGCCAGGCCATATTGAGTTATGTGGTTCAGGTGAGAGCTATTGGGTGTCAGAGGAGAAAGAGAATCCTCTGGATTGGACTTTGGTGAGAGAAGATTTCTTGGAAGTGGGACTTAGGTTGGGCCTGGAAAGATGATTAAGGTTTTGGGGAGGCACAAAAGAGGGCCAATCCGAAAGCAAAGGCCTGGAGGGTGGGAATGAATGTGTTCACAGGGTAGTAAGGGGACCTACCTGCCTAAGCTGAGGAGTTTATGTGAGGGTGGGGGAAAGGAGGCTGCAAAGGAGGCTGGTGTTGAATTATGTATGTGTGTGTGTGGGGGGGGGGACTCTGATGCAAAACTGAAAACTCTGAAGGTTCTTCTTGCTGCTGTTGAAGGCTTTGAGCAGGGGAGCAGCCCAAGAAGTGGTCAGTTAGAAGTCGGAGTAGGGTGGGGCCTGGAATAACCTGGGAAGAGTGTGAAGGCACTGGAGCTAGGGCCAGGAGACTGGAGCACAGATTTCAGGAGCTGGGAGGGAGCTCAGCAGTGTCTTCAGCAGAAGCTCATCACCTCTGGAGGCAGGCCTCTCCCCTATCTGACAGCTTTCACTGGGGGGAAGTCTCCCCAGACCCTGGGCCTCCATTGGCTTGTCACTCCTGTTTCTGCCTTTGGGGACCGAAGAGAACAAATCTGACCCTTCCTCCAAATCACAGTCCATTCAAATACTCAGATTCAGCTATTATATCTCCTCCCTCTGGCATTCTTTTTTTCTCTATGCTAAGCAACTCTAGTTTTCCCCATGGATCCTCATGTGACATGTACTTGAGGCCCTTTACCATTCTGGTTTCCTTCCTCTGAACTCTTCATCAATGTCCACCTTAAACTGTGGTGCCCAGTTCTGAACACAAAACTCCAGAGGAGGTCTGAGGAGGGCAGAGAACAGTGGGAAAGCTGGCTCCCCATTCCTGAAAGCTAATTCTTAGCGATTTGGGCTCAAATCTTGGCTGGGGCACTTCCTTGCTGTATGACCTCAGGTAAGTCATTTAACTTGCCTTGGCTTTGTTTTCCTCACCTGTAAAATGCTGGGATTTTACTGGATGGAAGTCTTCAAACAGAATCTACATGTTACAGAGGGAGATTTTTGGTCTCTGAGATCCCTTCCAGCTGAGATTTGGGGATTCTTCTGGGGCCAAGGTTTCTTTTCAGAGTTGTGTCCTCAAGATCCTGTCTCTGGGAATTGGTCTGTTCCCTGTGGGCTCAGCGCCCATCTCGGGCACTCCATTTCTCTTCTCTCCATAGGGTGGTGTGGTGGATGACAAAAGTGAAGATTCCAAGTCAGTCTCTACCTTGAGTTTTGGTGTCAACAGGCCCACGATCTCCTGCATCTTTGACTGTAAGTGGTCTTGAGTCATGTGTACTGTGAAGGGGAAGGGAGCAGAAGTGCTATGATGGGGGCCCTTGGGTTGGCGTTTCTGTCTCTACCTGGATGTGGATGATGTGGCCCGGGCTTTTGTGTACCTGTGAATGAGAGTGTCTGTGCGTCTGCTTGTGTGTGGGTGACTATGAATGTGTCTATGGGTCCTTGTCCATTTGGATGGACATTTCTTTGTCCTTGCATTTGTGTGTGAAGTGGATGGCCATGTCTCTATGTCCTTGTATCTGTGTGTACATTTGTAGATGTATGTGTATATGAATATTTGGATTATTGAATCTCTGTGTATGACCTCAGAGATATTCTCTCTACCCTGGCCATCCATGGCACATCCTCCCTCTATCAAGAGAACCCTGGGATCCTAGGATATTAGAGACCTGGAAAGGGCCGAGTCTAACCTTCCCAAGCCCTCTGAATTTGAGCTCAGCAGCCATACCCAGGAGCTCACCCTAGTTTTCTTCTCTCTCCCCTTCCATGAAGATGGGAACCGCTATCATCTCCGATGTTACATGTACCAGGCACGAGACCTCCCCGCCATGGACAAGGACAGCTTTTCTGGTATGTACATATATACAAGATCTGAGGGGCCTGCCTTGGGGATATGAGGACAGGAGACATGGGCAGAGAAATCCTGTGAAATGTCTTCTTGGAAGGCAATGATAGAGGGGACTACTCCTTAAGACAGGTCCTGGGAAATCTGCTTTTTTTTGAGGGAAGGAACGAAGACACATGTTTCTTTATGTCCAGTCTAATTTCTTTTAGTCCCTCTTTGGGATTGCTTTTGGCCTGAAACTTTGGGGCTTGTATTTCTTTCCTTCTGGAGGTCATGCCCTTGCCCCCTAACTTTTAACCGAGTGGCTTCATCCTAGACATCTGTGGACTTGTGGGGTATGCAGGTGGCTAATAGTAGCCCCTATTTCTCGGGTTGTGGTTAGGATCAAGCAAAGGACTTTGCAAACCTGAAAACATGCTATGTACATGTTATTTACATGCTTGCTATTATGTAGAGGCAAGAATTGCATTGTTTTTCATTTACCAGCAAGAGAGTAGGTTATAGAGCAGAGGTCAGTGCCTTGGGAGTAGTAGGCACTTGACAAATAGGACATATCACAGGCACTGAGTGTCTTGTACTCAGTAGGTACTTAATACATGCTCATCGAATGAATGAATGAATGACTATGTAGGACAGTTCCCGAAGTCATAGGCCAGTGATACAAAGACAGAGCTGCACAGACAAAACAGGTCCAGCTGAATACAATACAGAGTGTGTCTAGAAGCCATGTGTTCCATCCCTCCATCCCTCCATTTGTCCACTTATCTTTGCATTCCTTCAGACTCCTAAGAGGAGCTGGTGAGTTTTGCATGGGGGCCATTGTCACAGGCAAGAGAGAAGGGGAGGAGAGACAGTAGGGACTTCTGTGGGCTCTCTCTCATCTTGAGCCGACTCAGAGAATCCGCCACCTTGGCAGGGACTGGGGGGCTTTAGCACAGAAGGTGAGAAGAGGGAAGGGACTGCTGGCCCAGCAGCACAGCCCTCAAGAAGACAGAGTGGGGGGCCCAGAGAGCAAGTTCGGCCTCAGCTGGAGAAAGTTCCTGGGAGCGGGTGGCTCTCGCCCGCCTGCCCTCCCTCCCCTGTCCCTGCGCTGAGCCATATTTCATCGGCCCAGGAACTGTCAGGCGGTGACTGATGACCCCATTAGCCCTCCGCTCTCTTGGCCCTGAGCACGCTCTCCAGCACCCTGGGAACATTTGGAGATTTATGAGCCGTCACCAGGGGTGGTGCGTGCTTGTGTGTGTGTGTGCTCGTGCTCCTGTACGTGTGTGTGCATGTTCATTTGAAGGAGGAGAGTAGCTAGGAGTCAGATGGAGTGAGTTGTGAGACATATGGAAAAGTTGGGACCCTGCTTAGTCTTCAGGACTTTGGAGAATCAGTTTGTTCTGTAGGCCGAGCCCGGGCTAAGCCCTGACCAAGCAGATGAGGCAGCTTGTTCCCTCATCCTTCCATGAGCTCAACATGACTTCAGCCTGGCCATGGGGGAGACCAGCAGGGCTTGTGTGGGCAGGAAAGACAGATTCCTGGGGAGCCAGGGCAAGGCTGTGGGAGTGAGAGAGAGCTGGTCTCCTGGGCTGGCCCTGTCCTCTGTCTCCTCCACCCCTGTGCTGCTGCCCATTAGAGGACCAGGTGGGACTCATTGTCCTCCAGCTTCCAGGCCTGAAAGAGGCTGCTCTGGAGGTCTGCTTGTCCTCTGCCCTGGTCAGACCACGAGTGGAGCATTGTGGTCAGCTCTGGGCATCCCATTTCAGGAAGGATATTGGTAAGCTGGGGAGTGTGCTGAAGAGGACAGCCAGGCTGGGGAGGGGCATTGAAGAAGGGAAGAAGCGGGGTGGGGGTGGGGGTCATGAAGGCCAGTACATGGAAGAGGGATTGGCCTTGTTCTGTCTGGCCCCAGAGGACACAACTGGGAGGGGAGTGGGAGTTCAGGGGGGTTGGGGAATCAGAGGAAATGTCACACTTTCCATTCTGCCCCCTTTGCCCTCCCCCCCAAAATAAACACTCTGCGAATTCGGGGCTTTGCCAGGCAAACTTCCTCGGGGCTCCCTGTCGGGTGTGAATGAAAGAATTGATTGAGTGGCCGTTGGAAAGGAAAGCTGGGGCCAAAAAACCTCCAGTGTTTATTTTCACTCCCAAACACTAAATCAGGGCTGTTCCCCTGGCCCCTCCCCTCCACCGACCCCCAGTGAACAGTTCCGAGCTGGGGTGGCTGGCCAGTGAGCGGGGCCAGATGGGATTTTCTGTTGGACCCAAAGCTTCAGGCCGGAACTTTTTTATCTTAGTGGGGAGAGCGTGTTATAGGAGTGAGCTGGGATGACGCTGTGTCTCCACATGGCCCCTTGGGGGGAGTACTCAGTTCTTGAAGTGTGGGTGCTAAGGGGCTTTATTTCAGACCAGTCAGCAACATTGACCTATTTAATCTGACTCAGGAAGAACTCAAATGTTTCGACCTTCCCATGCCCATGTGTGCTCTTTCCCATGCCCACTGTAAGCTGGACAGCAACTCCTTCAAGAGCAAGGCAAAGCACCAGCCTGTAGGGAACTGATTCGCCCCTGTCCCCCAAGCCTCACACTTCCTGCCACTACTGAATCACACTTGCAGATGAGTATAGTCATTGGGTACTTAAGTGCCTTGGTTTCAAAGAAGGGAATTTCACCATCCTTTCCCTTCCAACCCTCAGTCAGAAACCCAAGAAAGGGACGTAGGCCTTCTCTAGGGGTCCATCTGTGGGACATAGTAGAAGGTCCTGGGTTCTCCACCGATGCCTCACATGGCTTTGGACGAGGCCCCCAACCTCTGTGAGCTTCACTTTCTCCATCTGTCTTAGGGAAAGGATAATGTTGACCTCTCTGACCTCAGAGGGATCTTGTGAAATCTCTTTGGGACCTTAATATGATGCATCGTACAACTTTAAGACCTTGGTTGAGTCCCCTAACTTACCTAGGCCTCAGTTTACCCTGGAGTAAAATTAGGGGGATGGGCTAGATGGCACCTAAGGTCTCTCCCAGCCCTAGATCTGGCATTTCTGTGGAAGGTTAGAAGAGGCCCATTTGACAGAACACTGAACCCTGGGCTTTGCCAATCAGAACTTCAGAAATTGTTCCCTTTGGAAGTGGTTTTGGAGGGCATCTGGGCCGTCAGTGTCCAACTCAAACAGAGACAGGTCCACTAAATCATTCAGAAGATTCCCCATGGGCTACATGTTGACTTAGAAAACCACCTATTGCTATTTTTTAAATTAACATAGCAACACATTAAATGCAGATGGGAGGCATTTTCATCTGGTTCTGACCACATTTGGGGGGCTTGTGCAGCCTCTGGCCCTTCTGAGTCAGGCCAGTCTCTATCTGGACAGGAATGATATCTACAATATCTCCAACCACTGCTTGAAGACCCCTAGTGATGGGGAGCTCACTATCTTCCAAGGTAGCCCAGGCCACATTAGCATAGCCCTCAATGTCAGGACTGAAATCTGCCTCTCAGGACATAACTGCCCTCAGGAGCCGAGAATGAGAACCTAAGTCAAGGCTGTTCAGTTCTGTTTAATTTATCACCCCTGGGTAGTCTGAAGGTCAACAGGTGGCCTTCGAAGCACTTGATTCCATCCCCACTAACTCAGAGGAATGTCTCTGAGGCACAGAGGGCTGGTCTTGGAGACAGGGAGACCTGGGTTTGAGACTTCTTCCATCCCATACTGGCCAGGGGACCCTGGGAAAGTGCTCAGTCCTTTCTTTCAGCGTTGAATTTATGGACAAGCTGTGGATCTGCACCAGGTGGATAAAATCACAGGGCTGAACCAGGAAGGACCCAAACCCACCAGTCAGGGAAGGCGAGGGCCAGGTAGCTCTGCGTAGGCTGGAGTGATGCAGGTCATCCACACCAAGGAAGACCTGGAGGAGAGGGGGCCTGGCTACATTCTCCCTCTTTTCTCTCTTTCCCCTTCCCTCCATGCTCTCTCAGCCCTTTTCCCAAGTCTTTATCAGCTTCCCCCTTTCCTGCTTTTTCAAAAGAAATAAGAACATAACCTGGCATTTCTCTAAGGCTTGGGGGTCATAGAGCCACAAAAGATGTCAACGACCATCCCATTCCACTCCTTGGTTTCACGTTTGAGGAAACTGACCCCCAGACACATATCCTATGTCATGCATGTAAAAAGTAGGAGAGTGCACTTTCCCTACAACATTACTGTCAGCTCAATTACTGGCACACAGTAGGTGCTTAATGTTTGTTGACTGACTGACTGAGGCTCAGAGATCTGCTGGTTACTGTTTGGCAGTAATTCAACCCAGGTCTCCTGCCAAGTCAAAGGTTCCTTCCACTCCACCGGGCTCGGCAGCCTTCCTGTAGGAGGGAAGGAGGCTGTTTGCTGGATTTCTCGTCCCGACCCTCCCCCCCTTCCTCCCCTCCAAACATTTTGGGGGGAAGAGAAAGCCTAAGACGGTGGGGGAAAACCCCGGGCAGCAGCGAACAATACGGCAGTGTCTGCTCGCCACAA
Organism: Gymnobelideus leadbeateri; assembly: GCA_011680675.1. NCBI lineage: Eukaryota > Metazoa > Chordata > Mammalia > Diprotodontia > Petauridae > Gymnobelideus > Gymnobelideus leadbeateri. Next base: position 67,609 of record WOXC01004570.1, on the reverse strand, counting down.
TGCCTTTGTTGTATGTGCGCGCGTGTCTGTGTGTGCGCGTGTGTTTCCCCTCCCTAGGGTGCAGGCGTGCGTGCATGTGCGTGCGTTTCAGGGAAAGAGGTAGATTTTGTTTAAAAGGCCTGCTTCCCAAGCGTTCAGCACTCCGCCCCAGCCCGTGGGGCAGCTACAGGGGAGCCGGGGTGGGGGTCCACCAGCAGCCGGGGCCCCACCGCTACAATGCCCAATTGTGGTCTTTGTTGAAACGCTGGCGGGGCTGGGGGCCTCCCGCTTATAAAAATAAAGCATCGGGGAAGTGGTGGGGGGCGGGAACAAAAGGGGCTTTTTGGAGGGGCGGCCTTTCATATACTGTGGCTCTATTTATCCGAATGTGGGCTCCCTTCCCTTCCTGGAACCAGGGAGAGGTTCTCTGCGGACCACGGAGCTGATGATATCACGGCCAGACGGGGCTTCATTAAGCGCATAGACGCCGCTGGGCCGGGCCAGGGGGAGCGAGGTGAGGGTCTAGGTCCAGCTCCTGCCGCAGCCGAGGCTGGGGACTCCCCCCTGTGTGTGAGTGTATGTGCAGGGAAGGTGGTCCTAGCAAAGGCTAACGGGGACCTGGACGGACCTTGATCTGCCTTTTCCCTTTACATGATGCGCTTATTTCCTTCTGCTCCGGAACTCACTGCTCCTAGGAAGCTTTCCAATAAATAGGTCATTAATGTAGAGATATGGATAATTAAACACGGCCTTAGGGAGGCAGCTAGTTCAGAGAGTGGAGAACTTAGTCAAAAAGATCAAATCCTGCCTTAAACATTGACCAGCTGTGTGACCCTAAGCAAGTCACTTTACCTCTCTCTTCTTTAATTTCCTCGTCAACAAAATGAGGGTGATGATATCTCCTCCCTCTCAGGTTGTTGGGAGGATCAAATGACTTAATATTTGTTTTATGGACCCATTTAAAAATGATTTTATTTTTTTAAATTTCATATAAAAACAATTTTAACGTTTTTTTTTTAAATTAAGTTCTAATTTCTTTCCCTCCTTCGCTTCCCTTCTCATTGAGAAGGCAAGTGATTTGATATAGGTTATACATGTGCAGTCATGCAAATCATGTTTCCATATTAGTCATGCAGTGAAAGAAAACAGAAAAAAAACCCCTGAGAATAATAAAGTAAAAAAAAGGTTGCTTCAATCTGCATTCAGACTCCATCAGTTCTTTCCCTGGAGATGGGTACTATTTTTCATCAAAAGTCCTTCAGAATTGTCTTGGATTACTGTATTGATCAGAAAAGTTGAGTCATTTACAATTGATCATTGTACAATATTGCAGTCACTGTATGCAATGTTCTGGTTCTGCTCACTTCACTTTGCATCAGTTCATGTAAGTCTTTCTAGGTTTTTCTGAAAGCATCCTGCTTCTCATTTCTTATAGCACAATATTATTCCATATACCCTATAGATTCCACATATCTACCACAACTTCTTTGGCAACACCCCAATTGATGGGCATCCCCTCAATTTCCAATTCTTTGTCACCATAAAACGAGCTGCTATAGATATTTTTGTACATATAGGTCCTTTTACTTTTTTTTAAAATCTCTTTAGGATTCAGACCTAGTAGTAGTATTATTGGGTCAAAGGGTATGCCCTTTGGGCATAGTTCCAAATTGATCTCAAGAATGATTGGATCAGTTCACAATTCTACCAACAATGTATTGGTGTCCCTATTTTTCCACGTCCTCTTCCATATTTATCATTTTCCTTTTCTGTCATATTAGCTGATCTGATAGGTGTAAAGTGATACCTCAGAATTGTTTTAATTTGCATCTCTCTAATCAATAGTGATTCAGAGCATTTTTTCATGTGGCTCTGGTCTGTGAGTGACCACAAGCACTCTTTTCTACCCTGGAACTGTGACCAAGGTGCCTCTCCTGCAGGTGCTCCTCCTCACCCTGGGATTGTGACCCAGAGCCATGTGTGAGCTATACAACAGAGTTTTCTCCCAGTTGCCAGCAAAGGGTCCCCTGTAATTTCCTTCTAACCAGTTGTTCAACCCCCTTACCATCTATGGCCTGAGAGCTCTGGAAGTTGTCTCCCCCCAATTCAAAGCCTGGTTTGCCGGGGTGGGGAGGGAGGCTGGACTGCACTTCACTCTCATCTCAGTGAGACAGACTTTTCCTGATGACCTCAGTTGTCTTGGGTTGGAAAGTTGTTTCACTCCACTCCATCCTTCTGGAGGCTCTACCACTTCAGAATTCATTCTGAGGTACTATTTTAAAGTTATTAAGAGGGGAGAGCTTAAGCGAGTCCCTACCTTTTCTCTTGGCTCCATTCCCTGTTTTGTGAAACTTAAAGCCCTCCACCAATGCTAGTGGTCATTATTATGGATAGATAAAGCATATTATGCACTCACTGTGCCAGCAATTGTGCTAAACACTGAGATATAAATACAAGCAAAAAAGACCATCTGTCTTCGAGGGGCTTTCATTTTAATTGGCAGGGGGACAGACAACATAGAAGGGGAACTAGAGAGTGTGCGTTCAATGAGGGGAAGCCTTGATGGCTTGCATCAGTACACCCAGGCAGAACTATGGCCAGGAATTCTTGGACCTTGGATAAATTTAATTGAACAGGATTTGGTGGTAATGGGTACAGAGAACACCATGTCCTGAATTGATGCAGAATCCTGGTGAGGTGGTGGCTCGTCCCTTGCTCCTTACCTAGGAAACTTCATTCCCTGGGATGAAGGGGGGAGGGGAGGCAGTAGGTAGTGGGGTATAAGTAAGTTGTGCCTGAGGAAGAAGATGCCAGGGTAAAAGGCTCTTGGGGGCAGCCGGCTGGTGGGTCACCCACCCTAGTTTTGACACTGTCCCTGGATCCTGTTTTTACCACATCAGCTTTTTCCAAGGACCAGATTTGGAACTGAACTCCCTGATGGACCTCCCACTGAGCTCTTCAATCCTTTCATTTGTAGAGATGATTGGCAGGTCCTGAGCCCAGTGAGCTCACTCAGGTGGGCATCCTCACCCACTGCCCCAGGTTCTCTTTAATGAATCCTGGCTATTGAGTCAACACATTTCCAACATGAGTCAGAGGTCTGCTTTCTCACAGTTTTGTCCTCTCTCTTCTTCCTCACCTGCTTGACACAGACCCATACGCCATCGTCTCCTTCCTCCACCAAAGCCAGAAGACCGTGGTGATGAAAAACACACTGAATCCCACCTGGGACCAGACGCTCATCTTCTACGAGATTGAGATCTTTGGGGATCCCAAGACTGTCTCCGAGAACCCTCCCAGTATTGTGGTGGAGTTGTACGATCATGATACTTATGTGAGTGTGCCTCCCTCTGGCTGCCCCAGCCCAGCCACAGATCCTTGTGACAGGAAGGAGGCAGTCTGGTGCAGTGGCCAGAGTCAGGAGTTCTGCCTCGGACTTGGGGCATTCCTTTTACCTCTCTCCCACCCTCAGTTTCCTCATTTGTAAAAGGGGGGGGGTAATAATGCCATCTACCTTCCAAGTCGTTATTGTGAGGATCAAATGAGATAATGATGGTCATTTCTGTATATATCTTCTTATAAAACCCTTTCCCACCTTAGAAATGAGCTCTCCCTACAATGGAGAAAAAACGTTAAAAAGCAACTCATCCAATGATGGTATTTGACGATGTATGTGCCATTCTGCCCCCGTAGGTCCTCACCTTGGTGCTGAGAGGAGGGAGATGTGTTGCTCTGCCAGTTCTCTGGGATCCTTAATTGGTTTTTCGGTGACTCAGAACATGGCTGGTAAAGCTGGATTCCTCCATGTTTCTCCTAGGGTGCTGACGAGTACCTAGGGCGCTGTATCTGCCGACCAAGTCTGCATCAGGCACCAAGGCTGACATGGTTCCCAATTCTGAGGGGTGGCAGGCCTGCTGGGGAGCTTCTTGCAGCCTTTGAACTCATCCAGAGGGAGAAGGTGAGGCATCAGCCATGGGAGGGCTGCAGAGTGGGAGATGAAATCCCAGTTCCCAGGTTCTGTGTGCTGGGCTCCTCTTCCTTCCACCAAGTTAGCTGGGTCTGTCCCTAGTAGGGGCACTGACATAGCCAAGGGCTTAAGTCGTGGTTGCTTCCTCTCGGTAGGGAAAAGAGACTCTTGTTGCATCTGGGTGGGCCTTATTAGGGAAAGCTTCTGCAAGGAGGCATTTTTGAGTAGCATTTTGAAAGAGGTCAGATAAATCACTCAGCAGAGATGATTTTTATGGGGAGGATGGAGAAAGGATTTCATAGGAGGAGGGAACTGGGAGAAGCATCTCATAGCTCCAGTTTATGGAATGGATAGAAATGACATTTTTTCCTCCTTTTTTCCATAGCCAGCGATCCATCACATCCCTGGTTTTGAGGTAGGCACAATTCTTTCATTTTTCAAAAAGTCTTAGCAGAATGTTAAAATTTTTGCTTATGTGGAATTGAAAAAAAGTTTTTTTAAAAAGAGAAAAAAATACCATAGCCAATATTGTCCAGGCAGGGCTGTCACTATCCAGGAGACCAGGCTTACCTTTCTAGGACCACTGCCCCAGGGACATAGCCCCTTTATGTCTTGTCACCCTCCTGAGCACCAGGAGTGAACAGTGGCTCGCTTTCCCTCAGCCACGACCTCAGGAGAGCCCTAAAGATCTCTCCTGGCTCTGTCCTGGGTGACAGGCTAAGGACAGAGGAATCACAGAATCCAGCCATGTCCAGCTCAGCAAATGAGCCTCCATCAGGCACCACTGGGGGATTTGACTCTTTTCTCTGCCAGACCATGCTAGCTCCGGTTCCCTGAGGAAATCAAGGAATCCTATGATTGTTGTTGCTACTATTAATATCATTATCTTTAATATTATATCACCCAGAGCACCCAGAATAACTGCCCCTGGTTCAAGGCACTTGGTATATTCACTGAAATCCATATCTTCTAAGCCCCCATTAGTGTGGTTCTTTTACTAAGTCAATTAGAGAACACACTTGTTTAAAGGTAAATCAAACAGCATAGCAAAATAATGAGAAAGATTCCCCCATGAACAGACTTGTACATTCTGCCACAGATTATTGCCCTATGAGTGGAGAAGAAGACAATCCCCACCCCCCGACAAGCATAAAAAGGTATTCCTGCTGGGAACATATGTGGCCAATGAACACAGGAAGGGGCACACACCTAGGGAACACGTGCAACCTTATTTTCCGGTTTACAAAGTTCTTTCCTCACAATATGCCTTTGTAATGGGCAGCATAAATGCTGTTGTCACCATTTTGCAGACCAGAAAATTGAAGCCCAAGACATTAATTGCCATGCCCAAAGTTACTTAGGGAACAGCTAGTGAGGGACAGAGGTTTGCTATCCAGCTCAGTCTTCCGATTCCAAATCTCATTTTAGATACTTCACTATATATCCTTTGTAGAGTTTCTGTCCAGCTAACTCTTTTGTATCAGTACTTACACAGTCTTGTGTTCAAAGGCCTTTGTTTACGTAGAACACTCAGAGGGTTATGGCTACAGCCTACGCAGGCAAGGCATAGAAAACAAGATTGTGATACTGGCCAGCCTCATCCCTTAGGCTTGGCAGCCTTTGCCAAGGTGTCCTGCTTCTGATGGTCAGGAACTTCTTTCTTTTATCTAGAGTAAGGAGTCATATTTGGGCATCTAACTTCTGACATATAGGTCATCTAGATTGTGGGTTTAGGGGGATAGAGTTCCCATTAAGTAACCAACCAATGAATATATATTTAGTAAGTGCTTAGTATGTTAGACAAAATAAAGTGGTTCCTGCTCTCAGATAGCTTGCATTCTCTTGGGGGAGAGACCTCAGATATTTGTGTTAATAGGCAGCATGGTTACATTTGGTGAGTTGGACATGGAGCCTGGAAGACTTGGGTTATGATCCTGCCTTTCCTACTTACTGACTGGCAAGTCACTTGGTTTTTCTGAGCCTGTTTTCTCATCGGTCTGTAGTATTTCTAAGTCCCTACCTCAGTGGATTGCTCTAAGAGTCAAATGAAATCATGTTTGTGAAACTTGTTATAAACAATGTAAAGTGGTCCAAGAATTCTAATGATTATTAATAAGGGGTTTATTTTTTCTTGATTCCCTTTTTCTTTCCCTCCTGAAAATCAAATGACTTTAATGGAATAAACCAACCCGCATGGCACAGCCAAATGAGATCTCTGGCGTCATGGATGAGGTGAGTTGGATAGCTCAGGGAAAGGTGCCTGCCCCTTTGGGATCTAGGGATAGAAGGGATTGGGCATAGCACCTTCTGGGAGAGATAAGAGAAGGGGAAGTTAAAGCCCCTGACCTCCAGAAACTCATAGACACACATGCAATTAGAAAACACTGCAGAATGGCTAAAATGGCTAAAACCAACAACCAGTGCAGACAGGAGCAGTTTCCTGGTTCTCCTCTGACCAGTGATGAGGAGGATGTGGAGGAGAGCTGGAAGGTTTAGAGCATGAGGAGGAAGAGCACAATAGAGGAAGCAGGGTGCTAGGTGGGTGAGGCTGGGATGTTAGAATTTCTTTAGGTGAGAGAAGTCAATCAATAGGCATTTATTAAGTGATAACTATGTGCCAAGCAGAGGATGGACTGGAACAAGGAGAGATCGGAGGTGAGGAGACAAACCATAAGGCTATTATAATAGTGTGGGAGTGGGGAAATGAAGTTTTGAACTAGGGTGATGGCTGTGTGAGTGTGGAGAAAGGGGATGTTTGTGATGGAGATGGTGAAGACAGAAATGACAAGATTTGCTAACTGAGTGGAAATGTGGGATGAGAGCAAAGGAGGAATTGAGGGTGATACTGAGGCTGTGACCCTGGGTGACAGGGAGGATGGCAGTGTCCTTGAAAATAAGGAAAGTTGAAAAGAATAGAGGGTTTGGGGGAGAAGATAGTGAGTTCAGGTTTGGATGTGTTGAGTTTGAGGTGATATTAGCCAAAAGGCAACTGGTGATGCACGATCTGAAGACCGTACTGGGAGTATCATGTTCACCTCGGGGCACCATGTTTTAGGAAAGAAATTGATAAATGGAATGTGCAGAGAAGGGCAAATAGGGTGGTTAAAGTCCTTGACTCCATGCCTTCAGGGCACCAGGAAAAGAAAAGACTGGAAAGGTGAGACTCAATGGCTGTCTTCAAGTATTTGAGGGGCTATCGTGGGAAAAGGGTTAGATTAATTTTGCTTGTCCCCAGAGGGAAAAGCATTAGGTGAGAGTTGCAAAGACTAAGGCTTGACATAAGGAGAAATTTCCAAGTACTGAGTGCTGTCTGTCCCCAAGTGGAATGGGCTGCCATGGAAGACCATGAGTTTTTCTTTCAATGGAGGTCTTTAATCAAAGTGGGGATGATCTCTTCTTGGGGGTGTTTGAAGGCGGATTCTTAGACTAGATGATATTTGAGGTCCTTTCTGACACTGAAATGCTGTGGTTTTGTGATATTCCATTATCTGGGGATAACCGTCATTATCAGGAAGAGTGAAGACAATGTATTCCTTTGGGTACAATAAATTATTCAATCAATATTCAGTTCAATCAATCAGAACAGCATTTATTAAACACTTACTATATACCAAAGAAGACAAAGAAAGGCAAGACGAGTCTCTGCCCTTGGAGAACTTACTTCCAGTGGGGATAGGGAGGATCCAAACCAGTAGCCTCTAGAGACCTTTCTGGACAGAGCTGGGTGCTGAGTGTTGGAGGGGAAGAATTTGACTCAGGAGGAGACACATTTCCTGCCCCAGGGGAGCCGCTGGTCTGGAGACACTAGTTTTGTGTTATGTGCTATTTTATCATTTCTGGTCACTGCAAGAGCCTCTGAGTGGCTCCCTCCTCCCTCCTCTCCCCTCCAGTAGTCTTCCACATGGCAGACAATACAACCTCCCTAAGGCACAAGTCTGACTGTGTCAAGCTGCTGGGTATCTCAGACTCTCCCCAATCTGCCTTTCCGGCTTTATTTCATGTTTCTCTCTTTCATGTATTCTATTTTCTAGTTAAGCTGTTTCTTAAAGTCTTCATAAAGGTCACCCTGTCCCCATTCATGGAATGTTTTTTTGTTGTTTAGTAATTTTTTCCATCATGTCCTACTCTTTGTGACCCTGTTTGGGGTTTTCTTGGCAAAGAGTGGCTTGCCACTTCCTTTTCCAGCTCATTTTACAGAAGAGCAAACAGAGAGGCAAACAAGGTTAAGTGACTTGCCCAGGGTCACACAGTTAGTACATGTCAGAAGTCAGATTTGGGCTCATGAAGATGTGTCTCCTTGACTGCAGGGCCATGGTTCTATCCATTGCCCCATTCATGAAATGTAGCCCCTCCTTAAGTGTAAGGTATAAAGGGAAAAAACAACCCAAAAACCAAACTTTGAATTTGGAATCAGAAGAGTTGAGTTTGGATTCCGACTTTGCTCCTTGCCTGATTGACCCTGGGGAAGTCAGGAGAGAGAAGGAGCTTCTTTGGGCCTCAGTTTCTTGATCTGTTAATGAAAGGATGGGACTAGATGACTTTTAAGGTCTCTCCCAGCTTGAAAGCTCTTACTTTTTATTTTTGAGGGCAATTGGGGTTAAGTGACTTGCCTAAGGTCACATGGCAAGTAATTGTGTCAAGAGTCTGAGGCTGGATTTGAACTCAGGTCCTCCTGACTCCAGGGCTGGTGCTCTATTCACTGTGCCACTTAGCCGCCCCTTGAAAGCTCTTACGCTAGGATCTCCTTTTCAGATCCTACTTCCCCTCTTTGGGCCTCAGTTTCCTCACCTGTAGATTGGAGATGTTGGATTTGATCTTGGTGTTTAAGTCACTTTCAGCTCTAGGAAGGAACTTGATGTCTTGGGAGATTGTGACTCACCCAATGTCCCACAGGTGTTAGAGATAGGATTTGAACTTAGGTCCTCTCACTGCAGATCCAGCCACTGTCCCCCCAGGGGCCAGAGCTGACCTTGAAGTCCCTTTCAATTTTCTACCATGAAACGGTTCTTATTCTTTCTTTCAGTCTCTTTCCTGGCTCAGCTCCCCTCCTCTCTCCTCTGCCCCTTCTCCTCCCAGCTCCTCTTTGTTCGGAAGACAAAAGCAGGGCACCCCACCCAGAGGGAGTAAACTCAAAAAAGCCTCCATTTGGGATTTCCTGAGGCCCTTGTGTGTGCTGGGAAAGAGACTAAAGTGTGGGGGAGAAGGAGGCCCCTTGCTCTCAATCTAGGGCTTGTAAAAGAAGGTGACCCTGTCCTGGGGCCAGGAGGAAGAATCAGAGTCTGCGGCCAGGTGTCCTGAGCTGAGAGCTGGCCCCCTGGGTCCAGCTCCTGTTAGTGAAGGATGGAAGGTATAGCAGCATCCAGCCCACCTTTGGTTAAACCCTAGGGGCTTGCTCCAATGGCAGGGACAGAGCCCCACTGGAGAGACTCCACTTCTTCCTCTGTATGCCAAGTGTGGGGAGGAAGGGAGCTCCAGATGCTGACAGAGGTCCTCTGGGGAATTGTCTCCCCCAGGTGAGAAGTGGGAAAGAACCTTGGTTTTCAGGAAATTTGCCAGGAACTGCTCTACCTGTCTCCCACCCCCAACTCCACACCAAAGTTGGGCAATTTAGTTTCTAAGTTACTAAATTGTCTCCCAGCCCCAGCCCCCCTGCTCCCCCGCCCCCAGCCCTGGCTTTAATTTAAAACATTGTTTTTGCTGGGAAGAGTAATTAGGGCAGCATGTTATTCCTAATGAGCCCTTGGAGCGTGATAGGGACAGACAATGGAGGGTGTTCAGACAAAGTCCTGTCTACTCTGACGGCGGCCACTGTCAGGAGCTCCCCAGGAGGGAGAGCCAGGCACCTCTGGCCATCTGGCCTGCTCAGAGGCAGGCCGGGACAACCAACAAGTCGGAATTAGAGGTTGCTGTTGTTTGGTCGTTTTTCAGTCCTTTCTGACTCTTAGCAATCCCATTTGGGGGTTTTCTTGGCAAAGGTACTGGACCGGTTTGCCATTTCCTTCTCCAGCTCATTTTACAGATGAAAAAACTGAGGCAAACAGGATGAAGTGACTAGCCCAGGGTCACACAGCTACTAAGTGTCGGAGGCTGGATTTGAACTCATGAAGATGAGCCTTCCTGCTTACAGATCCCCCCTCTATCTGGGTAAATCCTGCTTCCTCTACTTTCTACCTGTGATCTCAGGAAAGTCCTCATTACAGAAACGAGAGGGATAGAAGAAAATAACCTCTTAGGTCCCTTCCGGCTCTAGACCAGTGACCCCAGATGACCGCTCAGTGCCTGTTTCCTCCTATGAAATAAGAATACAGGATCTTGGGAGTCCCTTCTGGCTGCAGAGCTGTGACAGCTGATTGTTAAATTTCCCATGTGAGCATTTACGCCTCAGAAACCAGCAAGTTACAAATCAGGGAACTGATTTATTGCCTTGTCTAGACATAAAAAAGTGACGGGAAAATATTAATAATGAAGATTAAATTTAAAGTATGTCCCTGGTCTGCTGTGCACGTTTGCTTACATCTGGTCTCCCCGTTAGACTGTCAGCTTCTCGGGGGCAGGATTTGTCCTTTGTCTTCCTTTGCATCTCCAGCGCTCCAGGGCACAGTCAAGGCTCATAGTAGGGGCTTCTTGGCTGACCATGCTTTCAAGGAACCCGGGCTCTGAGGGGGGAGACATAGACCCTGCCCTCAGGACAACCCTGGTGTGATGGAGAAGGCCTCTTTGCTTGCATGGAGCATCAGATCTCCTGGTCAATGGGGGAGACAAGTTAATTTGACAGACATCAATAAGTGTCTGCTTTACGTGAGGAACTGTCTTAGGCAAAGAGTGACCATAAAAAAGAGACTAGTCCAGGCACTGCCCTCCCGGAGCTGTAGGGGGTGGATGCCATCATCGAGGCAGGCTTGGGGGAGGCGAAGGGTGAAGGCACTGAAAAGGGAGACAGCAGCCTGAGAACTGGGGACTTGGATGAGTGTGACAGGGCTGGAAGATAGACAATATCGAGAAGCAGCTTGGAAGAATGCTGGATAGGTAGGTTGACACTCTGCTGGGGAGGACCTTGAATGCCAGAGTCAGTGCTTATTCAGTAGGTCATAGGGAAAAATCAAAGATGATTCCAAAATTTTGAACCTGAATGATGGGGAGGATGGTTGTGCCATTGACAGAGTTATGAAAGCCTGGGTGAGGGAAGATGATGGTTTGGTGTTGGCTGTCATGGTGGTGAGATGTGGTGGGACATCCAGGGAGGTGTCCCCTCCTCTCCACTCATGGGCTTCAGCCTCCCTGTCCTCTTGTCTGGATACTGATTCTTCCTGCCTTCTCTCTCTCTGCCGGCCGATTGATTCTCTCCAATGCTTCTGAAACAAACTTCCAAAGCACAGGTCTGACCGTGTTACTTTCTGTCATTCAGTCGTTTTCAGTCATGTCTGATTCTTGGTGACCTCATTTGGGGTTTTCTTGGCAAAGATACTGGAGTGATTGACCACTTCCTAACCTGTTTAAAAAATCTTCCGTGGCTCCCCAGTGCCCCATGGGTAAAATCCAGTCTGACTGCAACCTCTGCGGACATCTCTACCCTTTGTGGAGTAGCAGTTCTAGCCAGACAGGCCTGCTTTCTGTTCCCCAAACTTGGGTTTCCCTCTCTGTGCCTTTAAATCTAGAGACCAGAATGCCTGGCATGCATTTCTTCCTCATCCGTGTCCTTCAGAATCCCTGGCATCCTTCAAAGTCCAGATTCTACAATAGGAAGATTTTCTAGTCCCCTAATTTTTACTATTTTCCCTCCCTTCTTCATTACTCTTCTATGTTCATGTTTTCCTTCAGTGGGATGTAAGCTCCTTGAGGGAAGGGGCACCTCTGGTATCTAAAGATGTACATAATAGGTACTTAATAAATTCTTGTAGCTTGACCTGAGGAAGGCAGGCAGGGTCTGTTTGTATAAGGTGGGGTGTAGCAGCATTAGCAGGAGTGGTCCCCAGAGGACAGAGTGTGCAGAGGATGGTGAAGGGATGTGCTTGGCGGCAACAGGAGGGACTGTAGAGGTGAATTGAAACCTGATTATGGTGGGCACTGAAATGCAGGCAAAGGAATTTGGGCTGGATGGAAAAGGCATCAGGAGCCATCAAATATTCTTGAGCCAAGGACATTACAGGGGAAGGAAGTAGCGTGAAATAGAGGTGAGTCTGGTCTGGTGGAAGAACAGAGAGAATGCTGCTGGAAAGGACCAATTCAGTTCAGGTCAAGAAATACTAAAAGCTTGCATGTGGATAGCACATGAGAAGGAGCCTGGCAAAGTGGCCTGAGAGCTGACCTCAGAGCCAGGAAGGGCTGGGGTCAGATGCTTGCTAGCTGTGTAACGGGGCTAGGCACCTCATTTAATCATCTGTGAAAGGTAAGGAGATGCCTTCTCTGGGCCATCCAGGCCAACATTCTTCTTTGCAGAGGAAGAGTCAGGACACAAAAGTCTGAAAGGTTCTGGGGCAGTATCAGGTGGGAAGGGGGAGCTTCCCAGAGCCTCTGGCTCCCTGGGAATGATGACCTTGGTCCAGCACCGGGATGTGGGCTTTTCTAACTGCCTTCTCTGCTTGTTTTCTCCTGCCCTCCTCCCTGTCTGGGCCTGGCTCTCCAGCTGTGTGCACCCGCCTTCTTCCTCCAGGGCCTCATCCAAACGGTACTTAATCTCCTTTCCCCTCCTCTACCTCCCTGCCCCATCCCACCATCATCTGGGTTTCAGAGATATTGTGAGCAAATTGTGTATCTGTAAAGTGCAGCAGATTTTAAATATGCTTGGGGTGGGGGTTTCCTCTTTAAAGGGACCCTGCTGGTCCTGAGCCCCCAGGGGGCCACCAAGGGAGGGCATGCCAGGATGTGGAAGAGGTCCAGAGATGGGGACCCGATTGGATGCTAATGAGAGTAAGGGGACCTACACAGGAATGTGTGATGTCGGCAAATGGGCAAATTCACCAGGTCCTGTCTGAGTGAGATTTCCCTGGGCCTTCCAGGGGAGATCATGAAACTAAGATGGGGAGAGAAGCTGGTCCTAGGAGCTCGCTGGCCCACTGGAGCGGCTCCAGGGGCAGCTTCCTCTGAGCCTTTTGTTTTCTCCCAGGGGCAAAGGTATGGAAAGGACTTGGAGAGAACCCCAGCGGGGTCTGGATTCTGGGGATAAAAGAAAGACAGAAATAGTCCCTGTGGTGGATGGATACACTTAAGTTAGTGCAGAATATGTACAAATAAATACAAAGTTAGAGGGAATGGACTTGAAGTCAGGAGGAAAAGCATTTATGTAGCACTTACTGTATGCCTGGCACTGTGCTCAGGGCTTTACAAATATTGTATTATTTAATCCTCACACCCTGGGCGCCTAGGTGGTGCAGTGTATAGAGCACCAGGCCTGGAGTCAGGAAGACTCATCTTCCTGAGTTCAAATCTGGCCTCAGACACTTCCTGGCTGTGTGACCCTGGGCAAGTCACTTAACCTTTTTTGCCTCAGTTTCCTCATGTGTAAAATGAGCTGGAGAAGGAAATGGCCAACTACTCTAGCATCTTTGCCAAGAAAACCCCAGATGGGGTCATGGAGAGTTGGACAGGACTGAACAATAACCACAATCTTATACCCACCCTAGGAGGAAGATGCTGTGGTTATCCCCATTTTAGAGATAAGGGAACTGAGGCATTCAGTGGCTCAGTGCCTTGCCCAGGATGGTGTAGCCAGAAAGTATCTTAAGCAGTATTCAGACCCAAGTCTTCCACAGCCCAGGCTCAGCCCTGTCCATTCTGATACCTCACCTCACGGTTCAGATCCCGTCCGTCTGTCCCTGACACCAACTCATTAACTGTGAGACCCACTCCCATTAGCCACTCAGTGCCCTTACCCAATCTTCTGTGATGCCTACCATGTGCCAGCTGCTGGAGACATAAGGACAAACACAGAATCATTCCTGTCCTCAAGCAGCTTATATTCTAGGACCTGGGGGGGGGGGGAGAATAGAAACATGCACACACACACACACACACACACACACACACACACACACACGTACAAAGTAAATATTGTGGATGAGAATCACAAACAACTGGGAGAACCAGTTATAAATGAGTACCTGATCTGTGCTGCTGAACAGGTCTTTCACGCAGGAAGTTCCTCACAGTTGAATCCAGAGGTCCAGACCAAAGACAAGCAAACAAATAAAAACCCCAAATTAAAACAAAGTGATTTCAAGAGGGAGAGAGTAGGTCACTTCCCCAAGACTCAGTTTCCCCAGCTGTCCAGTGGGGACAATAATCCCTCCCCAATGTAGGTCACGGGGGGTTTGTAAAGAGACGATTTGGAAATGATGCGTCACCAAGTATAGAGAATTATTAAAAGTATTGCGTTTGACTTCAGGCCTCTCTGGTCCCAGTTCTGACTTGGTCCATCAGTTTTGCTTTTGCTACATCATGGGCTTATATTTTGGGAGGAGGAGGTGGGGATGAGCTAATTCAGGAAACCCTATTCATTGGGAGGCCCTGTGCACCTGGAGTCCGAGGATCTGAGTTTGAATTTGAGTTTAGCTCAGTATAATTTCTGGCACATTAGTGGTGATTATTCATTCATTTTTCAGTCGTGCCTGACACTTCCTGACTCCATTTGGGGTTTTCTTGGCAGAGATGCTGGAGTGGTTTGCCATCTCCTTCTCCAGCTCATTTTACAGATGAGGAAACTGAGGCAAACAAGGTGAAGTGACTTGCCCAGGGTCACACAGCTAGGAAGTATCTGAGGCCAGATTGGAACTCATGAAGATGAGTCTCCCTGACTCCAGGCCCACGGCTCTACCCACTGTACCACCTAGCTGTCTTCTCAGCATATAGTAGGTGCTAAATAAATGTTAATGATTAGTTAATTGATACTTCTGCAAATTAATTAATTCACTTTGGACAAATAGCTTCAACACTCTGCCCCAGTTTCTTTACTTGTAACCTGAGGGGGCTGGATTAGATGATCTTTGTGTCTATGATGGAAAAAAGACTCAGCATACAATATGAAATGTCTTAAATCAACCAGCATTTATTAAGCTCCTAACATATGCTGGGCACTTTGCTATCTATCAATAAAATCAATCAATGAATGTTTATCAAGTGCCTACTATGTGCTGGGAACTGAAGATACAAAAAAGGGCAAAAACCAAGGAGCCTGCCCTCAAGGAGCTCCCATTCTAATAGGGGCGATAGCATGCAAACAGCTGTGGACATGCGGATATATACAGGGTAGGTGGGAGGTAGCCTTGCACTTTGGAACCTTCATGCTCCCATCTGTTGTAAGAAGCATCTTTCCCACTCATTTAAAGCCCTTCACAGCATATTTTACTCCCCTCCGTGTCCTCCATGCATCTGGCTACACCAGCCTTCCTTCAGCTTCTCACACGCCACCCTTCATCTCCCGACACCAGGCTTTTGCACTAGCTGTGCCCCCACCCCTCCATCCTGAAATGCTCCCTTCTCATGACTTCCCCCGCTTCCTTTAGGACTCAGCTCAAATCCCACCTTCTGCAGAGGGTCTTTCCCAGTCCCCTCTCCCCCCAACCCTAATGTCCTCTCCTCTCAGATTTCCTTCTGTTCACTCTTTTATCTTTGTAGGGACCTAGCTATTTGCATGCTGTTTCTCCCACTAGAATGGGAGCTCCTTGAGGGAAGGAGTGCATGCCACACAGTAGGTGCTTAATAAATGCTTTGGCTTGATTGACTCACTTTGTATGTCTTCTAGTAAATCTCTGTCCCTCTCCGAACATTCCCCTTGTTTTCTCCTTTTCATTCCAAATCAGCCCTTTGATCCCGTAGCACCTACTGAGTGCTGGACCTGCTGGGGCCAGGAGGCCAGGGCTGGGACCCAGTGTGTATGGGGGTGGGGGGGCTGACTGGGGGAGGAGGGGCAGCAGAGGGACATCTGGGGGCATTGGTTCCTGCTCAGTGATGACTTTTTAAAGTTCTTTTAATCATTGCGTCACATGTAAAATATCTCTCTCTTTCTGCCTCTCCATTTCTGTCTCTGTTTCTGTCTCTGCCTCTGTGTGTCTCTCTGTTTATGTCTCTCTCTCTCTGTCTCTCTGTGTGTCTCCGTTTCTGTCTCTTTGTCTCTGTCTCTATTCCTGTCTCTCTGCTCTTTATCTTTCTGTCTCCCCCTTCCTGCCTCCATCCCTCCCTCTCTGTAGACTGGGGACACAGACTTGCCATACCCTCCTCCCCAGAGAGAGGCGAACGTCTACATGGTCCCCCAAGGCATCAAGCCAGTTCTTCAGCGAACCGCTATCGAGGTGCGTTGGGTTCAGGAGGGGAGTGGGGGGTGGGAGGCCCAGCTCCCAGGTCCTCTCCCATGGCCCATATCCAATGGTGACCTTGCAGATCCTGGCCTGGGGCCTCCGGAATCTGAAGAGCTACCAGCTGGCCAGCATCACGTCCCCAAGCTTGGTGGTCGAGTGTGGGGACCAGGTCGTACAGTCCTGTGTCATCAAGAACATCAGGAAGAACCCCAACTTTGACATCAGCACCCTCTTCATGGATGTGGTGAGTGGCCAGCCCCATGCCCCATTCCTCCTCTCCTATGATCCGTGGGTGGGATGCCTGTGGATGACCAGGCACCAGGAGGCTGACTTTTGAGCCTCCAGCCTCATTTCTAACTTGCCCTGTGATCTTGGGGACATCACTGAATTCCTCTGGCTTCAGTTTTTCTCTTTTGAAAATGTGGGAAGTGGATAAATCTCTGGAGTTGGAGTCAAGGAGACCTGAGTTCAAATTCTCCCTTTGGTGTGTCCCTAGCTCTGAGACCTGAGGCAAAGCATTTCCCCTTTCTAAGTCTCAGTTTCCTCATCTGTTAAACAGGGACAATCTTAGCACCTACTTCATAGGGTCATAGTGAGGAACAAATGAGAGTACACTATTAGGTGCTTTGCAGACATTAAAGCCGTTATGATTGTGGGAGAAGCAGGAGCCCACAAGCAGCATCCTCTGGGCTCCTGCCACCATCCCTCACACTTGAGGTCTCAGGCCTGAGGTGGTCTCCATATAAAGATTCACCTGCAGATAATGGAGATCCATAGGTAGGTTTATTCCAAAGTAGAAGACTTGGGTCCCCCCTGAGGAGGGCACGGGGCTATACCCAGACATCATGCCCTCTTCCTCTCTCTTACCCCTGGACAGCGGCTGCCTCGGGAGGAGCTGTACTGCCCACCCATCATCATCAAGGTCATTGACAACCGCCAGTTTGGACGGCGGCCCGTGGTGGGCCAGTGCACGATCCATTCACTGGAGCAGTTTCTGTGTGACCCTTACTCTTCAGAGAACCCCCCTCCTGAGATGGGCTCTGGTATGGAGAAAAAGGGCCTGGGTCTGCTGGGGAGGTCATGGAGGGGCAGAGGGAGGGAAAGAGGGTGACCCTCTGGTGGGCCCCCAGTCTTTACAGCACCCTCCCAGAGCATGCTTACCTTCTTAGATTATAAGCTCCCTGAGGGCAGGGAGCACAAGTCTTCAACAAACATTATAATCAGTCTGACAAACATTTATCACATGCCCGGCTTGCTGGGAACCAGGACCTAGAGTATGAAGGTGAAATATGGTGCCCGCCCTGCCCTCAGGGAACTTAAAATCTAGTAAGGATAACCTGCAAACCCAGAGAAGGCCTCCTCTCTCCCTGCTGTGTAGCTGAGTGCAGACAGGCACACAAGAGGCCTCTGGGCAGGCTCGCTGAAAGAGGAAGAGATGAGAACAAGAGGCGAAAGGCAACAGAGAAGGAGAAAAGAAGAGAAAGATGGAGAGAGTGTGGGAGAGAAAGTAACAATGAGAAAGAAGAGAAGGAAAGAAAGGAGGAAGAGAAAGGAATAGCAGAAGAGGGAGACAGGAGTGAGACAAAGAGATAAGGAAAGAGAAAGAAGGAGAGGGATAGAAAGAGAGAGGAAAGAGAAAGGGGGAGAGGGATAAAAAGAGAGAGGAAAGAGAAAGGGGGAGAGGGATAGAAAGAGAGAGGAAAGAGAAAGGGGGAGAGGGATAGAGAGAGAGAGGAAAGAGAAAGGGGGAGAGGGATAGAAAGAGAGAGGACAGAGAAAGGGAGAGAAGGATAGAAAGAGAGAGGACAGAGAAAGGGGGAGAGGGATAGAAAGAGAGAGGAAAGAGAAAGGGGAGAGGGATAGAAAGAGAGAGGAAAGAGAAAGGGGGAGAAAAAAAAAAAGGGATAGAAAGAGAGAGAAGAGAGAAAAGGGAGAGAGGGAGAGAGAGAGGACAGAGAAAGGGGAGAGGGATAGAAAGAGAGAGGACAGAGAAAGGGAGGAGGGATAGAAAGAGAGAGGAAAGAAAGGAGGGGATAGAAAGAGAGAGGAAAGAAAAGGGGGAGGGGATAGAAAGAAAAAGAGAAAGGGGGAGAGGGATAGAAAGAGAGAGGAAAGAGAAAGGGGGAGAGGGATAGAAAGAGAGAGGACAGAGAAAGGGGGAGAGGGATAGAAAGAGAGAGGACAGAGAAAGGGGGAGAGGGATAGAAAGAGAGAGGAAAGAGAAAGGGGGAGAGGGATAGAAAGAGAGAGGAAAGAGAAAGGGGGAGAGGGATAGAGAGAGGAAAGAGAAAGGGGGAGAGATGGCTAGAAAGAGAGGAAAGAGAAAGGGGGAGAGGGATAGAAAGAGAGAGGAAAGAGAAAAGGGGAGAGGGATAGAGAGAGGAAAGAGAAAAAAGGGGAGAGGATAGGAAAGAGAGAGGAAAGAGAGGAAAGGGGAGGGATAAAAAGAGAGAGGGAAAGAGAAAGGGGGAGAGGGATAGAAAGAGAAAAGAAAAGAGAAGGGAGAGGGATAGAAAAGAGAGAGGACAAAGGGGGAGAGGGATAGAAAGAAGAGAAAAAAGAAGGGGAGGGGGATAAAGAGAGGAAAGAGAAAGGGGGAGAGGGATAGAAAGAGAGAGGAAAGAGAAAGGGGGAGAGGGATAGAAAGAGAGAGGAAAGAGAAAGGGGGAGAGGGATAGAGAGAGAGAGGAAAGAGAAAGGGGGAGAGGGATAGAAAGAGAGAGGACAGAGAAAGGGAGAGAAGGATAGAAAGAGAGAGGACAGAGAAAGGGGGAGAGGGATAGAAAGAGAGGAAAGAGAAAGGGGGAGAGGGATAGAAAGAGAGGAAAGAGAAAGGGGGAGAGGGATAGAAAGAGAGGAAAGAGAAAGGGGGAGAGGGATAGAAAGAGAGGAAAGAGAAAGGGGGAGAGGGATAGAAAGAGAGAGGAAAGAGAAAGGGGGAGAGGGATAGAAAGAGAGGAAAGAGAAAGGGGGAGAGGAGACAGAGGGGGAGAAGATCACATAGATGGGATATGAGACCATGAGAGATGAGAGAGACAGAGACAGAATCAGAAGAGAGAGACGGAGGGAAAAGGGAAAAGAAGAGAGAAGAGAAAACGTGTGAACGGAGGCGATCGGGGAGAAGGAGACATAACAGGAGCCTGAGGGAGTGGTCCCGTAGACCCCCCTGCAGAGCCCAGGGGAGGGTGCTGCCTGCTGGGGGCCCATCTGACGGCCCATTCTCCTCTGCCCACAGATGACGGGAGCCTCCTGACCCCCCGGGATGATGTGCTGATTGACATTGATGACAAAGAGCCTCTCATCCCTGTCCAGGTAGGGCTAGAGCTCCGGAGCTGGGGCCAAGGCTGGGCTGTTAGCAGCTCTGACCCCACCCTTCTCCTTTGCTTCTTTCTCCTCACCATCAAAAAGTCTTTTATTAGCAAATTCTTTTTATTTGTTTCCTTAGATATTTCCCAATTCCATAAATTTTTTTAAACACTCATTTTTAAAAATCATCCAAAGGTCTTCGTGTTTGGCCTTTCTGGGTGTCTTACAGAATGGAGGACGCAGATACAATTCCTATGCTCCTAAGCTGATGGAGGACGATGGTCTTTGTACTCAGATTCCTCCTGGTCTTTTATGGAGGGGCAGTTACAGCCCTCAGGGAACCCCGACTCTGATGGGGAGTCACAGGCCTGATGGACAGAACTGCCTTCCTATCCTCAGGGCACTTGGCTTCCCATGGGGGTCAGATTGGATTTCCAATCTAAGATCAGCCCTGGGAGTCAGGGAAAGGGAACGAGGTGAAACAGTGGCCCGGGCAGCAAGAAACAAAGGAGCCTGGTGTGTTCTTGTCAACTCCCTTCTCTGGAACCCCCCTTAGGGAAATTGGAGAAGATGCCCAGTTTGGTTCCAGACATGACTTAATTGGGCCTTGGGAACAGTTTAAGGAGAGAAGGCTTGGCCTGGGTTCTTGTCCTCTGGCACACAACCCAGCAGAGAGGCCTCGGGGATCTTCCATATCTTCCACTACTCTTCCCCCAACCCACGCTGGGCCTGCCTGAAGCCTCGCTTCCAATGTCAAACAGCCGTGTCTGTGGAGGGTGCCAAGCCCATGACTCCTGTGAGAACAGAACAAGCCCAAGGGGAAGGGAGCTGGGTCTAGGGGACAATAATGCTGATAGCTTACATTTTTATAATTTGTAAATGAGAGGCGTCGTGCCATAGTGGGTGGAAAGCTGGCCTCCCGATCAACACTGGTGCCCACCTGCACTGCTACCAATCAATATAAGGGCCTACTATGTGCCAAGTCCTAGGGAGGCCAGTACAGAGAATGAAGCCATCTCTACTTACAGCGAGCTTACCTTCTAATGGGGAGACAACAAATGCATATGGAAATATAGTGTGTAGTTCTGAAGTTAATACCTAGATATGTGCATATAAATACACTACACACACACACACACACACACACACACACACACACACACACACACACACACAAAGTTGTTACCTGCAAGGACGTTTGGGAAGCAGGGAGGGCAGTAGCAATTGGGAGGACCAGGGAAAGGCTGAATCAGAATATGGGACTCTTAAAGAGAGGAGATTCTCTAGGGCTGAGCTGAGGAGTGAGAGCATTCTAGGCCCCAAACTAGGCAGTTCAAGAGGAAATGTTGTGTCCTGAGTGAAAGTTGGGAAGAAGGCCACCTGTCTCAGAGTGCAGGAAGGGGAGGTGGTGGCCAGGCTGGCAGGGCTTTAATAGAGGAACTGTATTTTATTATAAAAACAATAGGAAACCACTGGGGTTGACTGAATGGAGGAAGCACATAGGATGAATCACTTAAGGAAAATTATAGCCATATTTTGGATGGACCGGAGTGGGAGAGTGAAGGCTTGAGGCAGGGAGACCAGTCAGGAAGCAGTTACAGTGAGTTAGACAAGAGCACACACACGGTGATGGTGGCTGTTGTGAGTGAAGAGAAGGGGTCAGAGGTAATAAATGTGCAGGTAGAAACAGTAAGATCTGACAGCTGGTTGGAGATGTGGGGAAGCTAATGGCACCAGAGGGCACAGAGCACTGGCCTCAGAGTCACAAAGATTCATCTTCTGCATGCAAATCTGGCATCAGACACTTACTGGCTGTGTGACCCTGGCCAAGTCACTTCACCCTGTTTGCCTCAGTTTCCTTTTCTGTGAAATGAACTGGAGAAGGAAATGGCAGAACCAGTCCTGTATCTCTGCCAAGAAAATCCCAAGTGGGATCATGAAGAATTAGACATGACTGAAACAGCTGAACAACAAATAGAGATATGAGATGAGGGTGAGGAGCCCAGGGTGCTGCTGAAATTATGGACTTTGGAAGGACAGTGGTGTCTTCAAGGGGAATCCTGAAGTATGAAGAGGGAAGGCTTTGGGGGAAAGAGAAATTCATTTTTAGACATGTTGAGTTAAAGATGTCTTTGGGAGATGTCTAATAGGCAATTTGTGCTCCAGCATTAAAGGTCAGGGGAGATCCGTAGATCTGAGACTCATTTGCACAGACTAATTTAACCCTTGAGAGCTGGTGGGGTTATGGGCTGGGCCTGAACCTTGGGGTGTGCGATGTGGGTGATGAGCCAACAAAGATGGAGGAGGAGCGGTCAGAGAAGTGGGAGGCAAACCAGGGGCATCAGATGCACTCATAGGGAGGGCAGGGCTTACACTGTGAAAAGCCCCCAGTCTGAGACTAGTCCTGTCCTCATCCCTGTCGTGTGTAAAGTGCCGGGCATGCATTGGAGTGGAGCCTTGTAACGGCCTCCTGATGCAGGAACCGTCATCATCATCATTCCCATTTTACAGACGAGAAAACTGATGCCCGTAGGGAGGAAGTGACGCCCATGGGGAGGAAGTGACGCCCATGGGGTACCAGAGCTAGGAGGTGTCAGACTGGCCCCTGAGCTCCCGGGACAAGTCCAGAGTGTGGCTTCTGGTGATGAGAGCCGACCTGCTGGAGATGGGGCCTGCCCATCCTTACATTAATTAACAAATGTTAATTAAGCACCTCCTCTTCAGGAGCGCAGCGGGGCTGCCTCTACACCAAGGGGGGCACATAGTCCTGAGGCTAAGGCTCCCAGAACACTTCACATGCTTGTGTCCTCATGGACCCTCCCAGCAAGCCCGTGCCATCTGGCTTGCTGCCATTCCTGTTCTATAGAAGGGAAAAAACCTCGGAGAGATGGAGTGAGGGGCACAGATGGCAGGTGTCACAAGTGAGGTTTGAACCTGGGCCTTCTGTCCTCTGTGGCAGGGGTGTCTCCGTGTCCTGTTCATGCTGTTCCTTGAGCACACAGACACACACACATACTCACATACACACACACACTCATACACACTCACAAATTCACATACACACTCTCACACACACTCATACACACTCACACTCACATAGACATTCACGCATACTCACACACACTCATACACACTCACACTAACACATACTCACACACTCATACACACTCACACACATACACACTCACACGCTCATACACACTCTCACACTCTCACACACACACTCTCACACACACTCACACGCTCACATGCACACTCACACAAACACACATACACACTCTCATACACTCACACACACTCATACACACTCATACACACATAGACATTCACGCATACTCACACTCATACACACTCTCACTAACACATACTCACACACTCATACACACTCACACACATACACACTCACATGCTCATACACACTCTCACACACTCATACACACACTCACACTCTCACACACACTCACACACACTCTCTCACACACACTCTCACACACTCATACACACACTCACACACACTCTCACACACACTCACATGCACACTTTCATATGCACAAGCTCACACTCATATAGCACATCATTTCTTTCTCTTCTTGCCCAGTTCTGTCCTTTTCTCGAATCCCCTGATTCTTGTTAGTTGGAAAGGCATCCCTGAATCTGTGCTTAATCCAGACCTCTGCTTCCCTCCCCCCAGGGCCCAGGTTCCCATCTGTTGCCCAGATCTGCCCCATACCCTGACTTCACCAGGCCCATGAAGCACTGAGGGGTTTATGTGTGTCTGGGCTGGGGAGGGTGGGTCTGTGCCCATAACCCCTGCTCTCTGCCTTGGGGATGTGCCAGAGCCTATATTATAGGGAAAGGCAACTAAGGCAGACACATGGTTTGGTGCCTTTGAAGCTGGGACAGACCCTCCCTGGAAGCTTCCACACTTCTGGGAAACAGCCCCTCTCCCCAAGTCTGCCCCTCTATCCTAAATCTCTTTAGGAGGGTCAGCCTTTCACATGGGCCACTCCCCAGATCTCCCCCGCCCCTTCAGTGTTGGGGTCTCAAGTTCTGCCATTAACAGTCTCAGACATTTGCTTTGTACATCGAGGCTTACAAAACACTTTCAAACACCTTATCTTAATTATAGCCCTGGGTAGTAGTCAGGGCTTAGCTCCAGGAGAAACTGCACACAGAAGGACCATAGGGGAGGGCCCAGCAGATCCTCAGCTCAGGCCTCCTAAGCCTCAATCCAGACTTTTTAAAAAAATTAATTTTTTTATTCAATTAACAAACACTTAGAGTGAGGTCCCGATGAGTACAAAAGAGGAATTCCTGAGAAGTGGTCATGTTATTTGCATTTTCATTGATTATTTCCATTGGGCTGGAACCAATGACTTCGTTTTTCATATAGGTATGACTCAGAATAATGCAGATAATGCCATTGGGCTGGTGGCAATTCATTTGTAACGGGCTTAGCTTTTGTTTCAAGTACATGCCTGCGTTTTCTATCTATCATTTCTACATCTGCTGACACGTGTGTGAGTGTTCCTAACAGATTAATTTCCCTCTTGTCACAGACCAGGCTCACTGACAGCACTCATTTGTTCATACCAGCCCAGACTTGTTTGATGCTTGTTCAAATTGGTGGAACGGGGTGTGGATGGGAAAATGGAGGACACAGAGTCAGAGCCTTTCTTCAGCTTCTTAGAGTGGAGACTTGCAGATGGGAGATGGTAAATAGTCATGTGGGTAAATCATGGGATTATGTCTTTAGGAAGAGAAGGGACCTTAGTTCTTGAACTTGGTGCTCCATCTCCCACCTCTGGGCGTTTGCACACGCTGTCTCCTCTGCCCAGAGCACACTCCCTCCTCCTATCCACCTATTAGAAGTCTTTTCTTCCTGATGAGGTACCACCTTCTCCTTGGTTCTCTCTCTCTTTCCTCTTCTCAATTACTTTGTATTTGCACATATCTGTATACAGATTGTGTCCATACAGCAGAATGGTGACCCCATCAGAGGAGGGACTCTCTTTCTTTCCCCTAGGGCTTGTTATGGCGCTTTGCAAGTCAAAAAACATTTGTTAAGCCCTACTATGTGCCAGGCATTGTGCTAAGTGTGTGTGTGCATAGCAGGTGTTTTATAAATATCTCTTGAATTCATCCCACTTATTTTACAGAGGAGTTAATAGAAGCTCCAGGAGCTTAAGTGATTTGTCAAAGGGCATTCAAATAGTAAATTATAGCAGAAGCAGGATTCAGACCCAGTGCCAGGGACTTCAAGTGCAATATTCTTTCTCCTGGGGCCACACCGACATCGCCTGGCCCTTGCTTGTCCTGAATCAATAGGAACACAGATACCATGGATGCCAAGGTGGGTGGTTGATGACCTGGGAGGCCAAGGCATTCGAAGGGTGACCAAAATGAATGTTGATGTTGCTGAGTGTGAAGGCAGGGGTAGGTGTGAAAAGGAAGATAAAAGAAGAGAGACAGAGACAGACAGAGAGAGAGAGAGAGAGAGACAGACAGACAGACAGACAGAGAGGGAGAGGGAAAAAGACAGGTGGGGAGAGTGAACTCGACTTTGTGAGCAATATTTGAGTGCTGTTGACAGATGGAGTGAATTTTGAAGGAATGAATAAGTGAATGAATGGTTGGATAAATGATTGTATAATTTAGAAAACCATTTATTAAGTGCATGCCAAACATTGTGCTAAATAAGGAAGATCCAAATAGACAAGTAAAGCATTTTCTCCTTCCATTCTAATGGACTGACAATGCACACATATAGATTTCCCCTGCAGGACAGGGGGAGAGAGTCAGTGATTCTTGGGGCTCACGGTGGATGGTGATGCATTCTTCTGGAGGGGTGGGGGCAAAGGGAGTGTCTAGAAGTGGCAGTAAAGAACAAGCAATACCTGACCCCTTGTGAGTCTCAGGGTCGGGGCAGGGGGAGAGGGGGCCCAGGTGGAGATATGCTCTGGGTAAAGTTAGCTTTCTGTGAAGGAGATGTAAGGAGCTCTCTCATGAGAGGAGGCCCAGAATCGGGGGAGGACAGGGCAAAGGGGGATGGGGACTGGGTAGAGATAAGGCTGAGGGGGGCAGGGATGAGAGAAGCCCCCCATTTGTATGCACTGACTCTGAATCACAAGGATTGGGGAACAGGAGGCAGGGATTTACTCTCCACAGGGCAGGAAATCTCAAGTGAGATAAGCTAGTAGGTTCAATGGGTTAGAATTCTGGGGGAATGGGGGTCTCCCTGATTTATAGGCCTCTGGTGGCGGGGAAGGTGAAGGGAGACCCCCATAGCGTCTGTTTCTTGCCTTTAGATGAAATACTCTAAGGGTGTTGGAGTGGCAGATGGGAAGGTCTATGACCAGGAGGCCCTGCTCCCCTAATATCCGAGGCCCTGCCAAGTCCTTTCCGTCCTTCCCCAGCATCTCTTCCGTCTGCCCCCTTCTTTCCACCCACTCAGCCATGACCCTGGTCCAGGCCCTCACCAGCCTCCCTCCTGGACTACTGCAGGCTCTTAATTGGCCTCCCTGCCTCCAGTGTCTCCAATTCAGCCTCCACTCAGCTGCCAAAATCAATCTTCCAGAGACACTGATGGAGGATAAAATAGAAATCCCCTGGCCTGGCATCTCGGTCCTTCCACAATCTGGCTCCCGCCTAACGACCCAGCTCTATTTCCCATCACTCCCCTTCACACACCCTACATCCCAGCCAGACGGGGTAACTCCCCACACTGAACTGTTCCCCAGATGCTCCAGCCGTCTTGGCCCCTGTGCCCGGCTGCGCCGCTAAAGGGGCGCATTTCTTTGTCCCGGTCCTGGGGTGCTGTTGTCTCCCTGCCCCATGACTGGGATGCCCCTTGGGAATTTCAGATGGTGTTGATGCTGTCTATCTGGGCTTAGTGTCAGTATAGTGGGGGAAAGAAGCACTATGATGTTCAGAGTTAAGACAGGGCAGCTGTTCGGATTGGCACCTGCCTAAGAGACTTCTATCATGCCAAGACTACCAGAGCCAGGGTTCTAATCCCGTCTCTATCCCTTACTGCTTGTGTGACTATGGACAAATTACCTCATCTTTCCAAGCCTCAGTTTACCCATGTGCACCTTCCATCTGAGGCTCTGGCAAGATGACATAAAGAAAGGAGCTTTGGAATCTTAAAGGTTTTAAGGACCTTAAAGAGCTATATAAGGATCAGCTTTTATTCTAATTTCCACCTGAAGCATCTGGGAAAATTTACCCTAATTTTCCAGCTTGCTAAATCTTCTCTCTCCCTCTGCCTTAGTTTTTCTTTTTCACATCTTTAAAATGTTGTTTTAAAAATGTTTTAAAATGTGTTGGACGAGATGGCCTTTCTAGCTATAAAGCTGAGATCCCAGCCTCCCCAGCCTGGGCCTCTGGCCTGGTGTGAGCTCTCTGTCCAGCAGGATTCACTCTCTGTATGCATCACCCTGAAAATATCCCCAGAACCCAGCCTCTGGCAGGGCTATTTTGGGTCCTTCTGGCTCTAGGTAACCAGGCATCACTGGAGACAAAGGGTCAGGACCCAGAGGACCCTGGGCACTTCTCCAATTCCTGTCTCCACCCTTTTCTGACACAAGTAACCCAACCTCCCACCCTGGGGAGTGGGTTGGGTGTAGGGAGTGGCGGTGCCTTTCCTTAATTGCCACTGGGGTAGCCTGGAACTCCTGACTGACTGGCAGACCCAGATTGGGCCTCACTTCCACAATGGAAAGCTAGGAGGGCAGTGGAGGGAGGAGACAGGGGTTTCTCAGTCTAAAATATAGGCAGCTAGGTGGCTCAGTGGGCAAGGTTCTGGAAGTGAAGTCAGGAAGACCGGACCTCAAATCCTATCGCAGAATCTTACTATCTATCTGGCTGGGCAAGTCACCATAACTTAGTGTCCTAATCTGTAAAATGAGATTAAATGAGATAACCTAAGTAAAACTCTGTGCAATCCTTAAAGCACTTTGTAAATGCTAACCTTATTATGACTGATATTGCTGTGCTAGCCTGGAGACAGGGAGATACTAGGGGTGGATTGATGCTTGGTTTGCCCAACCCCCAGTTTCCCCTGCTTTGGGGATCCTGAATACCCCCTTCTAACATTGTAAGCCTCATTCTAACTGGGAATGCCAACCTTCTGGATGAAATGACAGGTTGACAATTTTGAGTCTTCTCCTATGCTTTTCCAGAAGATTTAAAGATTGGTCTGCTGAAGTGACCCACCTAGCCCAGTGCTGGGTACATGGAAACACTTAATACATCCTTATTGACTGATGGATCAAGGCTGTGCTTACAGGGACCCAAGAGTTTATGAGGTCTGGTTTGACGGGTGATGAATTGGGTCAACCAGACGTGAGAAAAGTGAAGCTGTGAATGGATTCTCTCCTCTCTGGGCAGAGTCTGGAGGATTCTTATTGGGAAGGGCGGGAATGTTCCTTAATTTCCTCCTTCCAGTCAGGGAGGGTCTTCCAAAGCTTATTTCTGACTTTGCCTTGCTGCTGTTCCATCCTTTGAACTAACCCACTAGAGAGTTTTCCTGGGAGGAGTCAAGCCCCTTGGTTCGTCACCCTCTAGAATCACACAAGGTGCTGATGGTCTTTAAAAGCTAAACAGAGTTTTCTGTTTGATCTTGGGGACAATAGGAAGCCACTGGAGTTTACTGAGTAGGGTGTATTTGCTTGTGTGTGTGTGTGTGTGTGTGTGTGTGTGTGTGTGTGTGTGTGTGTATGTTACATGATCAGACCTATGTTTTGGGAAGATCACCTTGGCAGCTGATGGAAGGATGACCTGGTGTTGGGGAGGCACTTGAGATGGGAAGACCCACCATGTTAATAACCTAGTTGTAAGATTGCCTGTGCCAGGCTGTCAGCTGTTAGCGTGGGTGACTGGGAAATCAGTGATCCCCAGAACAGTCAGGAAGAAGGGGCCAGTCTGTAACCAAATCAACACAACCATTATCTCTGGGAAAAAGTCCGTCTTATTTCACTCACCTGCCATCTTGTGGTTTCCCATGTCATCTCTCCCCTTTCTGGCCTCTGCTTCTCCATATTAGTTATTTCCCCCACTGTAAGCTCCTTAAGGGTGCTTTTATATCTACATCCCCACCACTTAGCAGAGTTTGGCACATCTGAGTAAATCCATTCATTCATTCATTCATGGACTGTGGATTTGATGCAGGGGAGGAAGGAACTTAGGATGTGTCCCAGCCCTGGTGTTCACTAAGTGAGTGACTTTGGGTAAATCGCTTCCTCTTCTTGAGGGCCTTGACTCCCTCCTGTCTAGGATAAGGAGGGTGGACCAGGTGACCAAGGATCCTTCCAGTTCTGAAAGCTGACAATCCTATGATTACCAAGGGTGTGGGTTACTCAGGCCTGTCTGGCCTCGCCTCCTCGTCTCTCCTCCCTGACTTCCCTTCGTTTCCCTGCTCTTTCTGACACAGGGCAGCTGAGAAAGCCCAGCCAGGTCTTTTTGCTCCTTTTCCAAACCTCTGGGCCAAAAAGGCTGGGCCAAAAGAAGCTGGAAACCTTGGCCTGGGGTGAGGCTTTTGGCGGGTGGGGATGTGTACATCTCAATTCCCCTGGCCTCCCTGCCCCACTTCATGACAACATCTGGTGAAGAAGGAGACAGGAACAGTGATGCCAGCATCCATTCCCTTACGCCCAACCCTGCTTTGCCACGTTGGGGCAAAGTGTCATCATTTTACCTTGCGATGTCAATATGGAGGAGACCAACTTGTGATGGAGAGGGGGCAGATGTGCTCCTGGCCTGTGACCTTGAGCCTGATACAGGCAAGATGATAGTCTTCAGGGCCCCAGGGAGGACTGGGCAACACCCTTTTTTGTACATTATTGTCTTCATTCACCATGTTACTGTCATCACCTTCATCATCATCATCATCATCATCATCATCACCCCTATCTCTATCAAAACCATCATCACCCAAATCCCCACAACCAATTCAGCTAAAAAAAGCACCACTTAGTGAGAGCCTCCTGTGATTTTTAATCAACAGCCTCACTGTTACCATGGCCACCACCATCTCAACATCTCCATTGGCTAGAATGCCCTCCCTTCACACCTTTACCATCTTGCTCTCCCAGAGAAGGCACAAGCTCCTACAGGAAGCCTTCCTTGACCATTCTGGTTGTTAGCACTCTCTTTCTCAAACTATCCGGGATGTCCCCCAAGTCTTATAAATATAGTTTTAAGTGGCTAAAGCACTAAGGACACACTGTACACCTATTACATGTTATATCATACCAGCAGAATGTAAATCTTTGAGAGCAGGGACCATCTTTGATTTGATTTTGAAGCACGCATAGAGAGCTAGCCTCAAAGCCAGGAAGACCTGTGTTCAATTCCAGCTTCTCATCCATCTTGGCTGTGTGATCCTGAGCTTAACCTCTCAGTGCTAAATTTACACAACTGTCTAAGACCATGTAATGCCAACCTACATTAGTGGAGGGAGTTTCCTCACCTGGGAGTTCCCCATACTAGTGAAATCATGGGTCAGTCCCTATTTCCATCCCCAACATGCAGCACTGTTTGGAGTGGCCTGGATAATAACACCATAATTACCGTTGTCTCTTATCATTCAATTTAAATGATTGAGAACCTGATCTGTGACTGTTAACCCCCACCATTGGCATCACCGCCATCACTATGGCTGTCACCGTCATTGCCATAACCACCACTGCGGTTGTGAAGACCATCAACGCCATCCCCACCATTGCTACTGTTATCACTATCTTCACCTCCCATAATCACTACCATCAGTCACATCTCCATCATCAGATTCTTCCTCTCAGGGACATGCCAGATGTGGCATTTCTCCTGTTGAGATCTTTTTTTTTTTTTGGATCTTTGCCAGGTGCTTTAAGATATGGGCTTTAACCCTATTCTCAATCTACCAACCAAGCAAATGGAGACTTATTGAATACTGTCATATAGCCACTCTGTGCCATAGGCAGCAAAGGAAACAAGGAAAGAGCATATTGATTGTTTGGAATATTTCCCAATCTGGGTGTTTCATGAACTAGCTAGGAACAGTTAAGTTCAGCCATGCCATCAGGAAGATATCACTACAGCCTGGAACGGTTGGAGAAAACTTAATGGAAGGTGCCAGTGTTAGCCATGGGGAAGGTTCCCAGGCTGTGATAAACGTAGATGGAAAAGATAGAGAAATGGTGCCAAGTACTTAGAGATGTGTGTGCCATTGCCAAAGGTCAAATGTATGCCTGACCCTTTGAGAGGCAGCATTGTTTAGAGAGGAAAGAGCACTGGACTTGGAGTCAGTGAACCCAGATTCATATCCTGGCCCTGTCATTTACTCCCAGTTTCCACATCTGTCAAACAAGGAGCATTTAAAGATTGCTGTCAATGAGTTGGAATAAAGGCACAGGTTGTCAAATTTTCAGATGACATGGAACTAGAAAAGATAGCTAATAAAAAAAGGCAGGATCCTCAAAGATCTTGACAGAGAGAGTACCTTGAGCTAAATTGAAGAAAATAGGATTCACAAGGGGAAAACGTAAGGCTCTATACTTGGGTTTTTAGAAATAAATTTCACAAAATGGAGGGAGAAGTTGTTAAACACCACGTTGTTTGAAAAGAACTTTGGGGTTTTAGTGGATTGTAAGCTCAAAAACGAACTGGTCAACCAACAGGTGATTTTTTAAAGCGCCTTCTATAGTCCAGGCAATGCTTTAGGCATGAGATACAAAGAATGGCATAACCTAAAGTCTTGGTGTGATGGGGTGACCAAAAAGCTGCCATGAGCTTGGGCTACACTAAGAGAGGTCTAATGTCCAGGAAGATGGTCTTATGAGCCAAGGGCACCATAGTCCCTCTGACTCTGAACTGGTCAGACCACATCTGGGGTCCTGTATTCACTTCTGGGAGCCATAAAACATTGATGAGCATGTCCACCAGGATGGTGAAGGAACTTGATTGAGTCCATGCCATCTGAGGATTTGTCAGAATAACTGGGCAGAATCTTAAATGCTTGCTATGATCTCTGCCTGCGTTTCATGCCCACCGTTCCACCTGCCCTCTAGATTTAG
This sequence comes from Gymnobelideus leadbeateri, assembly GCA_011680675.1. Taxonomy (NCBI): domain Eukaryota; kingdom Metazoa; phylum Chordata; class Mammalia; order Diprotodontia; family Petauridae; genus Gymnobelideus; species Gymnobelideus leadbeateri. The sequence goes on along the minus strand of WOXC01004570.1, from coordinate 36,011 downwards.
CTCCAGAAAGCATTTTGGTTTAAATTGAGGACCAGAAAATATTTCTAGATAAGGGAGAGTGACTGATTCTTGCCCCATCTTTAATCCCCAGTATTCATAATATTGGTATATAGTCGAATCAGAGGCTATCCCATCTCATTTAGGGGGATAATGTCAACATTATCCACCTAATTTCCTAAATGATGTTCAATGTCAGCATTGAAAAAGCTTTGGGAAAGTCAATTCCTTGTTTAACTTTGTTCAATAATGCTAATTTAATCTTCATATTTTGGATGGATCTTTTTTGAAAGAACGTAGGGCTTATTGTGATTATTGTCAAGAATGGCCACTTGTAAACATTAACTTTAACATTTATAACACAAATGATTTTTAAAAATTTCCTTGGATCCTCAGGGTGAACTCCGTAAATTCACTTTATGACAAAGACCTGTTGGCACCTTTGATCATTGATACCTCTAGAATAGGGTTCAAAGTTTTAGGCCTGATTATTTAATAGAAAATCCTTGATGAATGTGATTGGTGATTTAGCCAATCTTCGATGTTTCCTCCATGTTTTCTTTTTTCTTCTTCTCTGTCCTCAATGTATCTGTGTAAGATTGAAAAATCCTGAAGGAAGAAAGAATGGGAGAGTGGTAGTTCCTGAAAGGAAAATATGTCTGGTGTTAGCACGCTTGAGAAAAGAGAGGCAGACAGACAGACACAAAGACGGAGACATAGGGAATCACATAGAGATACACACTGAGAAACAGAGACAGAGATTGAGAGAGAGAGAGAGAGAGCGCCTGGGCTGGGCGCCCCGGAGCTCTTTAGAATTTGCTAATAACTCAGAGTTGGAGTTCTAGACAAGGTTATATGTCCCTTACTCTAGCAATCTGGAATAGCGGAAAAAGCACTGGTGACTGGAGGCCGCAAAGTACCTTCTTTCAAATCTCACCTTTGACATGACCTGTGTGACCTTGGCCAAATCATTCCTCTTTGGGCTACAGATTTTTCATTTGTTAAATGAGGGAGTCACACTATGGCTTCTAACCCTCCTCCCAGTTCTAGATCCAGTATGTGACCTTGGGCAAATCTTTTAATCTTTGTGCCTCAATTTCCCCATATATAAAAGGAGGAGGTTGGGCTCATGATGGCTTCTGAATCCCCTTGTAGAACTATGAGCCTTTGTCTGGACGGAGATGAGGAATAAAATGTATACACACACACACCCATAGAAACACAGCCAGATGTGCACACAGTTCAAAATTTTTCCCGACGCGGTCTTTCTGTGTCCTTGGAACTTTTCTGAGCCTCCGGCGGTCTCCCCAGTGACAGCGGGGGGCGGGTGGAGGGGGTAGGCAGTGGGATGTTCTCTAGCAGTATGTCTGGTTGACCCCCCCCGCCCCTTCCTTCCTCCTGCCCCGGGCCTGCTCTTCATTAAGTTGTATTAGTGCAAGCCCCGAAGGCCTGGGGTGGGGCTCCTAGAATGTCCTGGCAAGAGCCCTCCCCTCAGCATCCCGACCAGAGTCCCGGTTAGATGTGGTGGGCAGACGGTTCCCGTGCTGGCCGCGCCCCTGTCCCCGCTGGCGCCAGCAGATCCCCTCCACACGCCCAGACAGGGAGCTGGGCCGAGCTGCAGCGGAGGGGTTTGTACAGCCCTTGAGAAGCCAGGAGGGAGGAAGCAGGAGTAGAGGGATGGGGAGGGAGGCTGCCGGAGTGGGCAAGGGAGATTATTTACATGGACTACTTCATTGCTTCTCAGCTGAGCGGGAATTGGAGAGCCTGGGGTGGAGGACAGGACTCTCACCCTGCTCCATTCCTAACTCAAGAAATAATTAAGCATCAAAGCTTCTTGAACCCTCCTGCCTTGCCGCTGTAGCAGGGAGAAGATAGGAAAATGCCTGCTATGTGCCAGGCTCTGTGACTGGTGCTGGGTTTACAGAAACAACCTTGAAGCAGCTCCTGCCCTCGGGGAGTTTCCATTCCATTGAAGGACGCTGTAGAGGGGACTTTAGGTTGGGGTGGGCTGGGCTGGTCCCCAGATCCCTTTCCTCTCGGGACAGCTCCAGTTAGCGCGGCCTGCGCTCACCTGCTCTTCCCCAGATCCCCATTACATCCAGTCCCTTCCTGAATCCCAAACGGGAACGTGTAATTTCGGAAGCTGGCCTGGACCTTTGTCAGCCCTGTGTTTAGTTCTATTTCTTTCCTTCCTCTCCCTTTTCCCGTGACCTTCTCCTTCTGTCTCTGGCCTTCCTTAAAAAAGAAAAGCGTGACAAAATTCAGCCTAAACGCGGAGGCTTGCTCAGGGACTGGAGGCGGAGGTGGGTGGGGCAGGGTGGAGCCGGCCGGGCAGCCCTGCCTCTGTGGTCATTCTGCCGGAAGGGACCCGACCTCGGCTCACCATTCGCTATGACTCCCTGACCGGCAAATCTCCCCAAGACCGTGAGCTCCTCCAGCCCTGACTGATCCTCACTGCCTCTGGGACTTTGGGCATTTTACATCCCTGGCCTCAGTTTCCTCATCTATGAAACGAGAGGGTTGTGCTAAATGGCCTCTTAGGTCACTCCCCGCTCTAGATCTGAGATCTCAGGAGAGCTTTTGACCTACAAACCCCTCCGCCCCTAAAACCTTCCTGCCCAGGATTCCAGCTCTGGGAGCCCCCAGGGGTGCTTAGTAATCAAAATGGAAAGGCAATGTACAAATACAACCACCTAGGGAGGTAGGGGCTGTTACTATCTCCATTTTATAGATGAAGGAACTGAGGTTAAGTGATTTGCCTAGGGTCAGTAATTATCTGAGGTCATATTTGAATTCAGGTCTTTCCAACTCCAGAATCAATCTGTGTACCCCTGGGCAAATCACTTAACGAACCGAACCTCTGCTTGCTCATCTGTAAAATGGGTTTTTATAGCAGCATCAAAGGAGATACTGTATATAAAGCCCCTCTCCGTCCAGCCCTGAAGTTTGACAGACACACTTCCCGTTTAACTACCTTTAGGGTTGCTGCTCGGGAAGGACCCCAGGACATTCCGTTACAGACAGGAAAGTGAGGCCGGGGATGTGTCCAAGTCACTCAGGCAATTTGGGACAGAGCCCAATGACGGGGGCGGGGGGCGGGGAGAGACAGACAGACAGGGAGACAGACAGATGAAGGAAGTCTTATAGATGTTGGAGAGCTTAAATGGTTTTCCTAAGGTCATTCAGGAGTAGATCTGGGTCTGACACACAAGTTCTCTGATTCCCAAATTCATGCTCCTTCTACTATACCACACCCCCTCTCTGGGTCCTCACAGGTCCCCCAAATACTGCCTGAATCCCCCTCATTGACTCATCTGAGAGTTTTCATTTATTAACTCTGTGATGCTAGACATCTCCTGTGCTCTCTCCTAGACTTTGATCTCTCACTGTGAAATGGAAGATTGAATTAGACCACAGGTTCCCCACCCCTGGACCAGAGGCTCTTAAGCAATACAGGAGCTTGTGTTAATGATTGTATTTCAATATGACTGGCTTCCTTTGGACTCCTATGTATTTCATTTTATTCAGTTAGAAATATGATTCTGAGAAGGGGTCCCTGGCTTCATTAGATTGCCAAAGTGGTCCAGAACCCTCCCAAATGGTTTAGACCATCTCTAAGGTACCCTCCAGTTCTAAATTTGGTGATCTAATTGCTTCACTTATTTAAGCAAATTCTTTCACTTTTCTCAGCCTTAGTTTCTTCCAGTGTGAAATGAATGTGGGATAGGGGGACCAGGGAATTGAGTCTCTGCCAGTCTGAGCTTCTCTAAGCCCTGTTTCTCTCCCCAGCCTGAACTCAACAGTGGGTGACAGCTTCCCACCCCAGTGTCTCTGCACCACTCCCTGTCAGGGAGAGAAGAATGTCATGAGACTTGTCTTTCCCTCCCTTCTTCCATCTCCCAGGAGAGTCCCCAGATCCCAGTGTTTGGGGACAAAAGCCATCCCTTGGCCCTTTTCAGGACTCTAGCTACAAATCTTGGCCCATGGATCCATCGCTCTCCATGCTGAGGGAGTCTTTTCCTTCCAAACCACGCTCTACTGCAGAACATTCCATCCAGGGAGAGTTGGGAATGACCCCTCCAGGACCAGGTTTAGGGAAGCAGCTGATGGGTGGGAGGAGCATCTTCCTCCCCTTGGTAGTGTTTTTTTTTTTTTTTTAGTGACTCAGGTCAAGATATAGAATTCATTTTTGCTGCCAGATGGGAAGTGGAGTGTTCTAAAGAAAACACTGGGCTTAGAGTCAGCAGAAATCCAGCTCAGACACCTTCTCTGAATCTTTACAGCTCTGAGATCTTCCATCAGCTCCCTGGGCCTCAGTTCCCTCATTTGTAAAATGAGGGGGTCTGCTCTAGTCTGCCTCTAGGCCTAGGACATAGCTGGGGGTTTGGGAGGCGGTGACAGCTGAGTAGTGCTGTGGGTAGATCATTGGCCTAGAATCAGGAAGACCTGAGTTCAAGTCCTGCCTCAGAGGCTATGGGACCCTGAGCAAGTCATTTAAACTAGTTCTGCATCAGTTTCTTCATCTGTAAAATGGGGAACAACTTCACAGAGTTGTGGTTGAGGTTCCAATGAGATTACATTTGCAAAGTACTTTGCAAGCCTCAGTACATTTGATAAAAGCAAGCTATCGTGTATGTGCTATTATTGTATTAATATGAATTAATTAATAAACCAATAAACTAAGATCTCCCTAACTTTGGAGGCAGGTAGGTGGTGCCATAGTGCATAGAGCACTGGACCTGGAGCCAGGAAGACCCAAGTTCAAATCTGGCCTTAAACACTTATTGACTGTGTGACCCTGGGCAAGTCACTTAACCTGTCTTCCTCAATTTCCTCATCTATAAAATGGGGATCATAATAATATCAGCCTTGCAGGATTGTCATGAGGATCAAATGAGATCATTTGTGTAGAATGTTTAGTACAGTGTCTGGCACACAATAGGCACTTACTAAATGCTCATTTTCTTTCTTCCTTTAATTCAAGCAGTCAGCTAAATGACATTTTAAAAGTGTTTTCTGGCCCTAACTAAGCACTAGCTTAGAAAGGCAGGCTAAAACAGTTCCTGTCCTCAAGGAGTGCACATTCTAATGGAGGATACACACATGAAACTACTTTAAGTATAGGTCATGACTTGCATTAAATCAGACTGGATCCCTGAGCACAGGAATGATCATATTGTATGCATGTGGGGAGTGGTAGAGACCAGCTTAGCTGGCTCAGAGGATGCCTGTTGGTGGGCAGGTTGAGAGGAGAGGATAAGCCCTGCTTTTTCCAAGGTTGCTCTGGTCCCCAGGGCAGGTCTTTCTAACTCCATTATTAACTTACCTGTTTAATTTGTAGCTTGCAGATGGTATGATTGGCTCAGCCCCCATTAACTTGGCGTCTTCTTCATCTGGTGTCCATGTAGGTATTGTTAACCCTTTTTTTGGTGGGGGAGGAGAATGGGGATGGGTGCTATTGAATTAGACCTCCCTAAGGTCCAACAGAGCTCAGTCAACTCTCAATTATCTGTGCAGTAGTAAGAAGGACTCAAAACATGGATGAGTCCCCAAATCTCGGTCAGTCTTTAGGGCATCTCATTGGTAAATGTCACTGGCAGCATGTCTATGATGTTTGATACTTTGATCAGAATGGTATCAAAACGGTTTTATAGACCCTGAGCTCTTACCACTGAGTCAAGATACCTTGAGAGACCTCAGGGGCCCAGCTAGAATCAGTCCTTGACAGCTGGAAAGACCAAGATGCAGATGAAGATAATCACAATTTGTTTATTGGGTGATGCATAGATTACAAGGGGTTTTCCTCAATCCAGCAATTAATCAAACATTTGTTAAGCCCCTACTATGTGACTGGGCAGGTTCTGGAAATACCAAAACAAAAAAATGAAACAGTCCTTCGCCTTGAGAAGTTTCATTCTACTAATGTGCTAATTTGTAAATAGTTCCTCCATAACAACCTTGTGAGGGTGGGTCACACAAATGTCATTATCAAAATTTTACAGATGAGAATGTTGAGGCTTAGAAGTAGAGGGAGATACATAGTCCAGTGGGAAGAGCACTGGCTCAGGAATCAGGGGACCTGCATTCAAATCCCATCTTCCACAATGGCCACCTGAATGTCCTTTTCAGCTTAACAATCTAGGAGTCATCTAGAAAGTATTGGGACCAGAAGCCTAATTCAGGCCTTTTAGCTCTACAGTCAGAGCCCATCTTCTTGCTACTTGGTGGCCTCTCAGATCACCTAGCTGGTAATGGAGAGTTGACTGGACAGGGACATGGAGGGGAGGAGAGGGGTCACTGGAAGGGACAAAGACCATCAACCTCCCTTGCTTTCAGCAGCTTTTCTTTCTTCCTGCAAGCATGGTGGATGTATCTCCTTAGTGGGATTCTTAGGGACTGGGGTGAATGCCTTTGGACAAATTCTAATTTCACCAGAGCCCCTTTCTCATTAGTCCCATATCTAGGCCCTGATTGAGCCTCCAGGTAGTCAGGACATTGGAGGGAGGGACAGGACCCTAGTCCTTGGGGAGCTGCCAGTCTGATGGGGTAGGTGGACTCCTTCTCTTGGGGATCCTTCCAGTCTGATGGCAGAGACAGGACAGATAGATTTATAAATGAATTCTATAATAAGAGGCAAAAGTGTAATAATACTAATATAAATGATGTAATTATTATATAATTAATAATAATAATAAAAGTGATGATCATAGATAGTTCCCATCTTTATAGCCCTTTCCTGTTCATAAAGTACTTTCCTCCTTAGGACCCTAGGAGAATAGATAGTGCTTATCCTAATTTTTTTGGGGGGGGAGGGCAATTGGGATTAAGTGACTTGCCCAGGGTCACACAGTAAGTGTCTGAGGCTGGATTTGAACCTCATCAGGGCTGGTGCTCTATCCCCTGCACCACATAACTGCCCCTCACCCTCATCTTAGATGAGGAATTGGTAGACAAAGTCTGGAAACATAAAACCACATGATTCAGTGAAAAGAACACTTGATTTGTTGAGATTTGTTCCTTACCACCCGTGTGACCTGGGGCAGTTGCTTTCTCTCAGGGCCAGAGTTTCCCTCTTTGTCAAATGAAGTTCTCATGGCCTCTGGGATCCCTTTCAGCTGTAGACCTCAGATTCCATGACTTACCTGGGCTCATCCCACGGCCAGTGAGTAAGGACACAGGGCTCTGAGGCTGTGGTTTTCAGAAACCAAGTCTGGTGCTCCCTCCATGGGTCTCTCTGTATCTGTAGCAGCACATTAATCAGGACCAGCAGGGGAACAGTGGGTTAGTGAGTGCCTTAGGCCACAGAGGTGGCTGCAGATCTGGAAGGATTTCTCAGAAGGGGCAGTTCTTGGGCCTTTGTCCAGAGTCAGTCTCTCCAGACTCCCAGAGTCCCCTCCAACTCCGTACCTCTGTCCCAACCTTGAAGAAGCTGTTGTCACAGCCATGGGCTTAAGGTGGGGGCACATGCATGCTGTGGGGGGCTAGCACAGAAAGATGGGAGGCACATTTGGGCAGGAGCAAGCATGTTTTCTCGACTTACATTCCTCCCTTCCTTTCCCACTCCCCAGACCCCAGGCTCCTTCCCTCCTTCCCATAGGGTGTGAGGCTGGTATCAGGCTCAGAATCAATCACACCCTATTCTGGGTCAACTCTCCTGTGGGCTAAGGTTGTGGGAACCAGAGCTGAAAGGGGGATTCACTGGCCTGTGCATCTGGGCTTAAGGGGCAAAGGCTTTTACGGAAATAAAATAAAAACAGTCCCTGGCCTCAGGGAGCTTACATTTGGGTTTTAAAAAAATATACTTATTGGGGCAGCTAGGTGACGCAGTGAATAGAGCACTGGCCCTGGAATCAGGAGAACCTGAGTTCAAATCTGGCCTCAAACACTTAACACAAAAACTAGCCCTGTGACCTTGGTCAAGTCACTTAACCCCAAGTGCCCTCCAAAAAGCATATATATATATATATATATATACATATATGTCTGTACATCCCCAATAGAATGTAAGATTCCCAGGGAAGGGATTGATTCTTTGTACCTCTGGCCCATAGTAGGTGTGTGGGAGATACTTGGTAATTAAGTGATTATCATGTTATAACTCATCCACGCTCTTGAAGAACCAGGCCCTGAAGTTAAGCAAAGTAGGACTTGTCTGAACTCTTGGGTACTGCCTGTTGGGGGACACACAGATTTCTGCTTTCTAGGAGGTTACTGACCAGATAGAGTAGGCATTCTGGACAAGGCTGGAGCCCATGGAGACACAGCAATGATAACAAAAGGGCCATAAGAGGGGGTGCCCGCTGGTCAGCAGTCCGAATGGGGTAGAGAAAGGACAGAGTCAATCCAGGAGGGCTTCCTGGAGGCCACTAACTCCACCTTCTTCTGTTTAGCCTTCTTTGTAAGGGTTCCTGTTAGCACATCTGTGATCCATCTCAGGAATCACAAATTTAAAGCTAGGAGGGACTTAAAGGTTACCCCCTTTACATATGAGGGAAACAAAACTCGGACTTTATAAGTGACTTATCCTAGGTCACACAGGTACTAGGTGCCAGACTTAGAATTGGAAGCCTCATCTTCCTCTCTTCAATTCCAGAATCGCCCATTTTATGTGCTTCTTGTGTCACAGTCTATTTCCGGGGGTGGGGGGGTGGGGGTGGTGCATGAGAAAACACTTTTTCTAACAACAATTCTTTGCCAAATGTTTTAAGCAAGGCTTGGTTTCAGCAGGTCCAATTCGAAATGGATAGAGCCTTGGGCTTGGAATTGGGAAGACTTGTCCTGAGCTTGAATCTGGCTTCAGATACTTAATTGTGCGATCCTGGGCAAGTCACTAAACCCTTTTTGCCTCAGTTTCCTCATCTGGTAAAATGAACCGGAGAAGGAAGTGGCCAACCACTCCAGTATCTTTGCCAAGAAAACCCCAAATAGGGTCACAAAGAGTTAGATAGGACTGAACAACAACGTTGACATCCAAGTGTCATTAATTCAGAGCCAACTAATTTGGAATTAGTGAAAATGTGGCCAAGGCCCAGCCCGGCCTTGATCTATAGGTAGTGGGGCACGATGAGGCCATGCAACTGGTCTTCCGAAGATTGAAAAAAGAGGTCTTGTGCCTTCATAGTAAGCCCCAAAGATGGAAGGAGTGTAGGGGTTAAGCAGGTATCGTGCAGCCTTTTGGCGGCGCCCGAAAGCACTTTTTAGTCTAGACTTGGGGTTGCGTCAGTGAAAGTGAGCCCCAGCGTGGAAATTCCTCCCAGTGATGCATATCAGCAACTCAGCAGTAATTTAGAACCTTGAGAATCCCTCGGGGGCACGGAGAGGTTCAGCCAGCCAGAGTCAGTGAAGGGGGGTGGCAGAATTCGAACCCAGTCCTTCCTGAGCCTGAGGCTCGAACTCTTCGCACGCACCTGCATGTGCCCTACAAGCGGGAGGGTTCTTATCTGCTCATTAAAGCGGGCCCCCTTCAAAGCTCCATTAGGCCGCGGTGGCCTCAGTCGGAGCGCTTGAAAGCGCCCGAGCTGGCTTTCCCAAAGATCCTCCGGTTCGGTGGCTTGGCCCGCTCAGCGTGCCCCCTCTGCCTATCGTGGCTTGTAATCTGGCCCGGTCTTCGGTGAATCATCTGTGGCAAATGCGAAGCCTCCATCAGATGACAAGTGGAGGGGGCAGGAGCGGAGGGGAGGGGAGGGAATCCGAGCCCGGGTCTGTAAGCTATTTGGAATAATGCAGGGCACATAGTTTACGGTCTCTCCTGTTCTGAGCTGCTGGAGTCGATGCCGACATTGGATCCCTGCTGTTGGAAGCTGGAGCAGGCTCCGGGCGCCTGCCCCTCCCCCTGAGCTCTCCCCCCAAACATTTTTGTGGTCTCCTGGGGGGGTGGAGGGCCCACCCCCTCTCCCCTAGCACACCCCGCAGGGGGGATGGCTCAGGGTGAGACTGTCGCCTGGCAGGAACCCCACACCCCGATGGGGAGAAGCTGGCCTGAACTCCTCACCCCCATTCCCCACCCTTGCCTCCTCGGGAAGAGAATTCTAGAGCTTTGGGCTGGAAGGGGCCGGGAAGGGTCATCCTGTCCTTCCCCCTGCCTCCACGCTCGTTCCACTGATCCCGTCCCCGACAGAATACTCCCTCTTTTTCAGAATTCAGGTACTTTGGGGGCTTGATCAGGGCACCAGGCGACTAATATTCGTCCTGAAGACAAAGCACTGGGCTTAGGGATGGCAAGATGAGATTTTTAGCATCGTCCTGGAAAAAAGGCCACAGAATCACGGAACATTGAATCCCAAAGGCTTCAGCCTGGGGCCCACGAAAGAGGGATTAAATTGTTTTTTTTTTTTTTTTTCTGCTTGATCCTATAGGCTAGAGCCAGCAGCACCTGGGAGAAGCTGTAGACAGGCAAAGTGAGGCTGGATTTGGGGTGGGGTGGTGGTGCAACAAATATCCTTACAATTGGAGCTAAAAGGAGGGGCCATTCCAGCACCCACCTCCTAGGGCTGCTGTGAGGGTAAGTGAGATCATACTTGTAAAGCCTTTAGCACAGTGAGTGTGACGTCAGTGATGCTCTTTCCATGGCGTTCCTGGGAGAAATGCCTTGGATCCCGTCCCTTAAATATCCCAGTGTCTCTTACCACCCTTGTGGGCAGGAAGCAGATATCTTTCCGCTCCAGTCTAGACCCCTTGCCTTTGGGTCTGGCCTCAAGGATGGAGGAGCTCTGCTTGCCGCTTTCATCAGCTGTTGGGGGTGGGCAGAGCTCCGCTCCAGGTGGCGGCTGCATCACACTCACCAATCTTGGCAGATGTAGAAAAAAATCTCCTATGGGAAAGGGGCAGAATTGAGAACTTTGAATTGGATGTCGGGGGAGCTGTGTTCAAATCCCAGCTGGGATTTACTCTTTTTGTTACCTTGGGTAAATCACATTTACTACTTTGTAAGCGGAGGGGTTTGGACCAGACGCCTTCAAAGGCCCCTTCCAGTTCCAAGTCTACGGTTCAGTGAAAGCTGGAGACGTAGAATCTCTGTAAAGAAATGCATGTTTGACACCTTTCGCTATGCACAGAAATCGAAGTAGGCTCCCTAAATGGAGACCTTTAGGGGATCTACTTTAAGGGAGACAGAAGACTTGACTGTGGCAGCCTCCGAGTCACTAGAAAGCACTTAGTTCTCTTAGGTAGTTAAAAATGCTTCTTGCAATACTGTGTGGGCTCCTTACCCAGCGAAGCCTTTTTGATAGAATGTATTTTCATCCCTATCCCCATTAGCATGAACAAAAATGGGAAATTAGTGTCTTTTTGCCTACACTTCTTAACTTGGGGATTATGATCATTTAACCATCTAAATTAATCTAGTTCTTTTGGTCTTTCTCAAAGGATAAGGAGTATAGGACTTCAAAGTTGAAAAGGACCTCAGTGGCCATCCACTCCAAACCATATTCCAAAATAGTCTCCATTACAACACCCCCCCCCCCACAACAAGTGGTCATCTAGCCTCTGCCTAATGGTCTCCAGGAAGGGAGATCCCCCCAACCAATCAATCGATCCATAAACCTGTATTGAGTGCCTCGGATATGCCAGGCACTGAGCTAAGAGTTGGAGAGACAAAAAGAGGAGAAAGAGCTTACACTAATGGGGGAGGCAGCCCATTGCACTTTAGAAGGTTTTCCTTATGTAATCCCAGTCCCAAAGCTCATTTGTATGGGACTCTCTGGGACTGGGGCCACATTCATATCAAGCAAAATTTTGCCTCTTTTCAGCTTTCTCTGATTTCTCTCAGTTCTGGTCTCTGAGATAATGTAGTCAGTCAATAAACATTTATTAAAGCAGCACAAATCTAATCTTGGTTCTCTACAACAGTATTTGAAGTCAGCCATTATCTATGTTTACAAGGAGGGGTTGGAAGGGTTTTGCATTTCTCAGGATGCTGGACCATGACCTGAGTTTTAGGGGCTCATCCTTTGGTTTTGCCTCTTCCCTCCCAGTCCCCACCCAACAGGACCATCTCTTTTCCACACCTCCCATTTTGGAGTTCTCCAGACTCACGTTCACTGATTCCCTCAAAATAGACCAAGAAAGTCCTCAGATGTTCAGGCTTCAGTCTTCCCTTGAAACTGTTGGTAGTATTTTGTTTTTGTTTTTGTTTTTGTTTTTGTTTTTGTTTTTTGAGGGCAATTGGGATTAAGTAACTTGCCCAAGGTCACACGGCTAGGTTTTTGTTTGTGTGTGCATTAAGTGTCTGAGGTTGGATCCGAACTCAGGTCCTTCTGACTCCAGGGCCAACGCTCTACTCACTGCGCCACCTAGCCGCCCCCTGTTGGTAGTATTTTGGCTTAAAAGGCTAATTTTCCCAGCTCCTGCTGGTTGGAAGATGGAGCAAAGGCAAACAAAGAGAGTGATAATGTCAACAGAGACTTCCAGAGGGCACGCAGAATCTGTGCCAACAGCCAGTGGAAAGGAGAGCACCTGGCCCCGTCAGGGATGGACCTCAAGCCCAACATTTCCATGACTGAGGATCCATATTTAATGTCCAAGGATGCTGGGACCCCCACATGATGGTTGTATTATTAGCTTTTGTGCCACGGGGGAGGGAACACTAGGTCTAGAGCGTAAGGCCTGGTTCAAATCCTGTTCCCTGGGTGATCTTGGGCAAATAATTTCACTTTGTTGGTTTTAGTGTCAAACATCTGCCAAAGATGGTGGATGGAGAGGAGAAGAAAGGCAGGAAGAGAGAAGGGTAAAGAGGGAGGAGGATGGGATAGAGGGCCGGGGAAGTGAAGGGATCTCACAGGTAATTAGGAGTTGGATGAGATGGCCTGTGCTGTCCCTACCAGCTTTAAAGCTGCCATCCTGGAATACTACGATTGTAAAGAGTTAACTGATTCAACACACGTTGAATTCAACAAGCTTGCTATGTCCAAGGCATTGGACATTCAGTAAGAAACGAGAAGAAAAACAGGTCCTACCTTCAGGAAGTTTGCATTCTACTAGGGGAGCTTAAGCATAGCTGCAGATATTTTCAAAATATTTATATATGAGCTCAAGGCAGGATTTATTCATTCTATTGAAGGAGTATGTGCTCATTGTTTAGACTGGGTCATTCAGTGAGATGGACCTCTGCAATGACTGGTTGGCCCTGGGTTGGGAATCACTGGTGAAGAGGTGACTATCCCTGGACAGGGCATGTTTGGGGTTATGCAGACCTTTGTGAAATCAAAGGAGTGTCCAGTTATGGACCTGTGATGGTCTGCCTGTCTATATGTGTCTGTGTATATATTGGCCATGGTTACTTGGCCAGTGTTGTTTGGGGGTGGAGATGTGTGTCTTTTTATGTGTTGGCATGTGTAGATGTTAATAATTATCTACATATGTAATGATTGATATATGGACAACCTACTTATATGTTACATACATGTACAGATAAACTCCCAATGTACACACAGTATGTACAGTAACACACACATGTGTGTATAATACACATAAATTTATGCACATATGTGTGTAAGTGTGTGCATGTATATGTTTGCACATATATGCATATATACATACACATAAAATATGTGTGTGTATACAGTCTGTGTGCATGTGTGTATGTATGTATATAGGTATGTGTATATAGATACACACATATACCATACACACATATACACACACATACACACACATACACACTCTTTGTAAGAGGAACTGTGTTTGAATCCTACCTCCTCTACTGAAGAGCTGTGTGATAGTGAGTGGGCTTCTCTCCTTTGAGCCTCAGTTTTCCTTTGCGGATTTGGAGAGGACAAGGAAACAGGCAGAAAGGATGGTGGAGGTGAGATGGGGGATATGGACCAGCCTCTCCTCCAGCATACTACTCCTTGGGACCCTCCTCCTCTCACCTCATCATTTTATTCCCCCTCCGCCCCATTTTAGATCCAGGTCAGAAAAGTTCCTAGTTATTCCTAGAAGCTGAGGGTCCAAGAGGGGCATGTGTGCTTCGAATATCTCCATGCATATATCTGTACATATGTGTTTCTGTCTGCATGCTCTAATGTGCCCATTTATGCATGTGGTTTGGTGCATGTTTGTAACTGATTCTTGACCCCATAGACACAGTCTTTTCTTGCTTTGTAACCTTGGGGGCTGCTCAGGGACAGCGCCCAGCTCCAAACCTACCTGCTTAAGTCTATTGTTGTTTCTTTGGTGCTGCAGAAGACCCTTCTGGTGAGTGGGGCAGAGATGCTCCCTGTAGACTCCCCTGTCCCTCCTTCCCTGGGACTCTGTGAGGGGGACCCCACTATCAAGCACCTCTTCTATTAATGGCTCACTGGTCCACCTGGTCCCTTCCACTCCCTGCCTTTGAACATGACCTTGGGAATGCTGGGGATCAGTTTGGAAGAAGATTCTGGAATGTCCAGTTAGCCAATCCACCATCTAGAATTTATAAAAGACCTACTATGTGTCAGGCATTGTGCTAAGTCACTTAACCTCATTTCATTCGGTTTCCTCATCTGTAAAATGAGGTCAGTGATAGCAGTTATCTTGCAGAGGTGTTGTGGGGATCAAATGAGACCATCTTTAGGAAGTGCTTAGCACAATGTCTGGCACATAGTAGGTATTATATAAGTGCTAGATGTCATTATCATTCTGGGAGCTTCTAGTCTGTCTCGGAGATTAGCCATGCATCTTTCAAGGGGTTCTAAAATGGTGATCTGTGAGTACAACCAAGATGGCGCCATGAAGCATAGGTTGACATTGCCTGAATCGAATGTGGCATCTCTGGGAGAGTGGGCAGTTGGAGGTAGGAGGTAGATTTGGTCAAGAAGACCTGTGATTGAGTCTGTCACTTACTAGGACTCTGGAGCTCATAAAGCCCTATGTCAGTGGAAGCAGTTGTTATCAGGGAGAGCTTCTCAGAGGGGGTGAGTTTTCTAGCTCCGTGGTCTTCCTTAGAGCAGGACTGAAAACTCAACTGGGCATGTTCTTTTTCCTGAGCCATTTTTCTCTCTCCCCACCCCCCGAACCTGATCCCTTGTTCAGGAGGAGGAGTTTGTCGATTGGTGGAGTAAATTCTATGCTTCAACAGGAGAGAATGAAAAATGTAGATCCTACCTGGAGAAGGGGTTTGACACTCTGCAGGTAAGCACTTCTTTGTGGCCCTGAGCCATTGTGGGTCCCTTTAATTCACTGAGGATTCCTTGAGCTCAGGCTGGGGTTCAACCTAGTAGTAGGGATATGAAGATGAGGAAAAGACATGGCCCCTGTCCTGGGGAAAGCTCAAAGTCAAGTTGGAGGATGGGAAATCTACATGCTTACAAGATAATTAAGATTAGAATGATGAAAAAAGGATATGGGGTTTGGGCTGTAAGAGTTGTAGAACACCCAGAATCTTAGAGGAACCTCCACAACACCCTTAGAGGTCAGCACCCTTAGCCAGGTGGTTATCCAACCCCTTCTTGAAGGCTTAAACTGAGAGGGAAACTACCATCTGGTTAGCCCTAATGGTCAGGAAGTTTGGCATTACACAAAGTTTAAACCAGAGATCACGGTAGGCAGGGATAATCATGAAAGCCTTCTTGGAGGAGTTGGTGCTTAAGTGGGACCCTAAGGAATAGGTAGCATTTGGATGAGGAAAGCAGAGAGGTTTTCCTATGGGCTCCAAAGGTGCAAAAGTCCCCTCAAAGTCAGCCTGTCTTGTACTAATTTAATACTGTCACATGTTATATAATTCAAATAGTTCCTTCAATGGAACTCTCTATTCCCCAACCACATGGAATATAACCCCTTTACCCTCTGCTTCTTTCAACTGCTTCTCCTCCTTCTTCTGTTTTTCTTGCTCCATCTCTCAAACTCTTTTTCCTTTCTGATCTTACCTCTTCCCTTCTTCCTTCATTTCCCCCTCCTTTCTCTTCTCTCTTCCATTCCCCTCCTTTTATCTTTCCTGCCTTTGAATCTCCCTACCTGTTCTTTTTTCCTTTTGACTTCCCTCTCTCTTCTTCTCTTTCTGTTCTTTCATTCCTCTCCTCCTTCTTTACTCTCACTTTTTCCTCCCTCCCTTCTCTCCCCACCATATTTGGCAGGTGTATGACACTGAGTTGGAGAATGTGGAAGGCTTTGAGGGTCTGTCTGACTTTTGTAATACCTTCAAACTATACCGGGGGAAGACCCAGGAGGAGACAGAAGATCCATCTGTAATTGGGGAGTTCAAGGTAACTAGGCCCTTGTGGTCACCTTTGACATCTGGGATTCTTTAGAGTTTGTGTTTAAGGAGTCAAGGGTTGGGTATAATGTATTATGGGGATCTCTGGTCTCATGGGGAAGAATGCACACACAGATTAGATGTCAATGACTGTGGTACTCATGGCAATGAGGATGAGTTCAGTGATGATGGTGGTGATGGTGCCCATGCTGATAAAAGTGATAGTGGTGGGAATGGGGCTGGTGGTGGCATTTCCCATGGTGAGGCATGTGCAGTGATCCTGATGGTGTGACTGATAATGGTGACCTCAGTGGTGTGGGTAGGGAGTGGAGCTGAGGGCAAACAGGATGATAGGGACGGTGCTGATGGTACTGATGAGAACTAACCCCAGTCTCTTTGCAGGGACTGTTCAAAATCTATCCCCTTCCAGATGACCCAGCTGTCCCCTTGCCCCCGAGGCAGTTTCACCAGCTGCCAGCCCAGGGGCCCCAGGAGTGTCTCGTCCGGGTTTATATCATCCGGGCTTTTGGCCTGCAACCCAAGGACCCCAATGGAAAGGTACCATTACAGGTTCTGTGTTCCCACTCAAGAGCAGGGCCTTGAACCAAGCGGCAATGGGGTGTAGCCCTTCCTGACCTCTGGGGAGCCTGTGGCCTAACTGGGGATCCAAGAGTCACTCATGAAACAAGACAGGACAAAATACAATTTCTGAAGGTCAGAGGAAGGAGACATCCATCCACGTGAGCTTCCTGGAGGAGGTGGCCTTCAAGCTGGGCTGGAAAGCATGCATAAGTTCAGGGGTATAGGGATAATTTTTCAGAGAGGGTGAACAGTATAAGCAGGCAGTACGTGCAGGGAACAGGGATGAGACAATCCAAGCAGGACGTGTGGTCGGCCTAGACTGGTCTCAAGTTCTGTTATGAACACTTACTAGCTGTGTGACCCCAAGTGAATCACTGAGTTACTCCCTCTTTCTGCAAACCTTAAAGCATTATTAAGTGTCAGTGATTATTAAGAATGTCCAGCTGAGAAGTCCGGCCTGGATAAGTCAATTAGTGTAGTGGACAGAGCACTGGGCCTGGAGTCAGGATCACCTGAGTTAAAATTCTGCCTCATACACTTGCTACCCATGTGACTCTGTCCCTTAGCCTTTCTGAGCCTCAGTTTCCTCATCTGTAAAATGGGGATACTTAAACCCAGGATCGTTGTGGGGATCAAATGAGATGATGTGCTGTAAGACAGCTGTTAGACAAATGTTAGCTGTTATTGTTATTATTAGTTATAAGGGATGTGCCTTACTATGCAGGCAGCCAGCAGGCCCCTTTATAACCCACGTGGAGCTGGGGTCAGGGTTAGTGTCCACCAGCCAGTCAGCAAGTGTTTATTAAGCCCTTCAGACTTCCCACGTCTCCTCACCTCAGTTATACTTTACTGACAGGTGCGGAAGTGGAGGAAAGGGCCCAGAGGGAGTTCAGAGGCGGTGAATGGAGTTAGTGATGATGATGGTGGTGGTGGTAATGATGAGAAGAACGTCCTTGGAGGCCCTCTCGTCCAAATTTCTCATTTTACAGAGAGGAAACTGAGGCCCAGAGAGGTGCAGAGACTTACCCAAGGCCATAGAGGAGTGTCAGAGGCAGAACTGGAATCCAGGCCCTGTGACTACAGAGGCAATACTCCTTCCCTGACAACACATTATCAAAGGGGAATTTTCAAGATGTGTGGGGTTAACCTACCAGCTTTTATCTGCTCTGTCCCCTAGTGTGACCCTTACATCAAGATTTCCGTGGGGAAAAAATCAGTGAATGACCAGGACAACTACATCCCCTGCACTCTGGAACCTGTGTTTGGAAAGTGAGTGAAGAGGGCTTGGCTCCACCAAAGATGAGCTGGGAGTGGGGAGGGGAATGGAGGCAGTTTCAGGTGGGCACCAGGATGGAGAGGGAAGGGCTGGGGGAGGGGGCCAGGGAGGCACCCCTGAGGCACATTTTTATCTCCATTTCCTTACTGTATCCCTAGCATAGCACTTGGCACATAGTAGGTCTTTGATCAGTGTTCCTTGAATTCTATTGAATGGCTAAGTCTTCTCATGCTCAGGAATGGGAGAGACAGTCAAGGTGTGTTTATGGGCTCTCCTAGAGAGGGAGAGAGTGGGGGGGACTAAGGGCCAGACTCTTAACTGGCTAATTTTGTGTTGGGGAAAGAAAATGTGCTTTCAAATGGACTTTTCAAGGCAAATTCAGGTGTGTGTGTGTGTGTGTGTGTGTGTGTGTGTGTGTGTGTATGTGAAGACCTCTGCACAATGCCTTATGTGGTGACAGATACTGAGGGACACAGAGTCTGTGCTAGTTGTGGGGGCCTCGCAATCTGGTAGTTTTAAAAAGCAAGAGTAATTATTCTTTCTAGGTTGGTGCTAAGTGTGGCTACCTCTGTACTGCTGGACTACAAGTACTATTGGTGCTCTTTAAATTTTGGCATCATGGGAGTGAAGCTCTGGTTGCCCTTGCCTAGTTACACCTCTGATAAATCAAGGTTTTCTCATGCTCCGCTTGTTTCCATTCATCAGCAGAAACAGTGGCCATGGCAAAGCAGAATAGAAGCTTGGTCATTCATTCGTTCACCCATCCAGATGGAAGAGATAGCTTCTGTCCTCATTTGTCCATCCCCCCATCCCCCCATCCATCCATCCATCCACCCATATTTCCACCCATCCATCCATCCATCCATCCATCCATCTATCTGTCCACCCACCCGCCCATCTACCCCTCTACCCCTCCATCCATCCATCCATCCATCCATCCATCCATCCATCCGTCCATCCGTCCATCTGTCCACCCACCCACCCATCCACCCATCCACCCACCCATCCACCCCTCTACCCATCCACCCACCCATCCACCCCTCCACCCATCCATCCATCCATCCATCCATCCATCCATCCACTTATGCATCTACCCATTCATTCATCTCATCCATCAATTCATTCATTCTCATATTCATTCATTCATTTGTTTATTCATGTATTCATACATTTATTTGTTCATGCACACATTCATTCATTCACTTATTAAACCATAGCCAAGTGCCTGTGCTTAGCCATGGACAAGGCTACATTGTAGGAGAGATAAGGAAAGAGGACTTGGTGCTTATCCTCAGGGAGCTCCCTCCAAATCCAGTTAGGGCAATGAGATGCCTACCAAACCTTGGGATAGAGGCCAATTCAATGTTAGCTGTGTGGTTCAGGCAATAAGTGCTGAAGGCCTTCAATGGAGGGAAAAATTCCTTCATTCCCATGGGCTGATGATGGAGGAGCCATTTTGTCCAGTCCTTCCCTGATAGACTCTCTTCTCTGCAGGGTGTTTGAACTGACCTGTACCCTGCCACTGGAGAAGGACCTCAAGATCATGCTATATGATTATGACCTCCTCTCTAAGGATGAGAAGATTGGGGAGACAGTCATTGACCTGGAGAACCGATTGCTGTCCAAGTTTGGTGCACGCTGTGGTCTCCCCCAGACCTACTGCATGTAAGTGCCTAGGGCTGCCACGGCCCACAGCTTCTCCACAGGCCCTTCTGTCAGCATTAAAGGGTGTTACGGGCAGAGTCCACTCTCTCTCTCACACACACACACACACACACACACACACACACACACACACACGGGTGGAGTGACACATGTGTGCACAGAAATGTCTGTGTGGACGTGTGTCCAATCTGCCCCGGGGCCCCGTCTCTGATGTATCTTCATGTTGCCTCTTCTTGGGTCTTAGTTCGGGACCGAATCAGTGGAGAGACCAGCTCCGCCCCACTCAGCTCCTGCACCTGTTCTGCCAGCAGAACAAAGCCAAGGCCCCCGTGTACCACCAAGACCGGGTAGTGTTCCAGGACACAGAGGTCACCCTGGAAGACATTGGTGAGCCTGAGCTGCATCCCAGACCAGGGCCTTGGCTCATTCGTCTCCCAGCCTTAACTAATAATCCTGTGTGTGGAGGGATTGGATTAGATGACCTCTGATTTTGGGCTGCAGTGGAAAGAGCTCCTGACAGGGAGCAAGGGATCTGAGTTCAAATCTTGGTGCTGCCACTAACTAGCTGTGACGACGAATGAATGGTGTCGAGTTGTGTCAGTCATGTCTGACTCTTTGTGACCCCATGTGGGGTTTTCTCGGCAAAGACACTGGACTGGTTTGCCATTTCCTTTTCCAGCTCATTTTACAGAGGAGGAAACTGAGGCAAACAGGGTTACACAGCTAGTAAGTGTCTGAGGCTGGATTTGAACTCACAAACCTGAGTCTTCCTGACTCCTGGTTCCACATTCTATCCACTGCACCACCCAGCTGCCCGGTGAATGAACCAGCCCCTTCCTTTCTCTGGGCTTGGAGGGCTCCATGGAGGAAGAGCTTAAACGAGACCTTGAAGGGGGGAACCATGAAGGGGAAGGGGAACAAAGCCAGAAGGTCCTCAGAAGGGGGAGCCTTAAAAGAGCAGTGTTTGACCACAGTGAACACAGCTCTGATGGTGGAGTTTCAGGCACTGGGTCAGGCTGGCGGTGGGGAAGGCACTTCCTGTGCCTTGGGGTTTGGCTGCTCTTTCCCACACAATGTCTTGGGTCCTGAAGAAATGGGTGATCTGGCCTGAGACAGCAGGCCCCACCGAATCTGCTGGTGCTGGGCCGGCTCGGCTCCTTGCTAACCCTGTCCTGGGCTTCTCTGGTCTTCTTTTTGGGGTCAGAGAATGGCAAGATCGCCAATCCCCACCTGGGTCCAGTGGAGGAGCGTCTGGCGTTGGCCGTCCTGAGGCAGCAGGGCCTAGTTCCTGAGCATGTGGAGAGCCGACCCCTCTACAGCCCTCTGCAGCCGGACATTGAGCAGGTAGGACCAGCAGTGTGCTTCCCAGTCACCAAAGCCCAGGCCCGCTGGGCCGATGTCAGCAGGACACAGCAGAGAAGGCTGGCCATGTCCCCTGGTTCCCTTATGGGCCAGGGAGGCTCCCAACTCTCTGAACCTCCTCCTAGGGACATAATCTTTGGGGGCTTCCTCCTGGTCCATCCTGATTCTGTTTCTGGGCAGAGAATGTGCATTTATTAAGCACCAGCTGTGTATGAGACACTCTTCAGGTCATTGCGTATACAAAGATGAAGATGAAAGTTTACGTTTTGTTGGGGGACAACAGTCTATAAAAACAGAGACCGAGGGGAGGAGGATGCCCAAGTCGGGGTGATGAGGGCCAGGCAGCAGTGGGGCCTGTCAGAGCCCAGGAAACCAGAGATTCCAAGTCCTCCACCGAGGAAAGAAGGACAGCCTTGGGTGTGCTTCCCAGGTCAGGGGAGGGGGTTCAGGTAAGGAGGGTGGGGCTGGTCCCAGTATCCAGGACCCTGTGTGACCCTGGGGCAGGTCTTTGGACTTGTCCCTCTCTAAACTTCATATATTCAATGAAGGCCTTGGAATCGGTGCCCCCTAAGGTCCCCTGCAGCTGAGATGCTTATCACCTCTGGAGTTTATAGACAGAGATCTTGGCCTCCGTCCTTCCAGAATAAAGGGCCTTAGTGTCTTGGCTTGGCCTCACCTCTCCCTTCTCACCTTCCAGCCTTACTTGAGCACTTCCTGTGTGTCCAGCCCTCTGCCAGGCTCTGTGGGAGAATGGTGTCTGCCCTCAGGGAGCTTAGAGAGGTGGTGGTTATAGAGACTGAAGGTGATTATAGAGACTGAAGATGCAGAGGAAACGAGGAAATACAGGACCAACAGATTCCATGGGCTATAGGGTCACAGTTGGAAGGGGGATGTTCAAGGTTCCTTAGTCTGGTGGTTCTTCCCTCAGGGTCCTGGACCCACAGACTCCAGGGGATCCACTAGATACGAGGGAGAGAGGGCACCAGCAGTTGGAGGGATCAGGAGAGGCTCCGTGTGTAAGGATGCTCACTAACCATCACTTTAATCATCTGTTCTAGACTTTCCCCAGGCATTGATGTCAACTTCATTGGCCTATAGCAGAGGTCAATGTGATGGGTGCTGCCTTCTGGGTCATTCCACCATTCTTTCAGTGACTTTTAAATTGAGTATCTCTGGTGTTCGAGGCACTGTGCTATTGTCCCTCTGGCCAAGATTGGGCTGGGGATCTGTCTCTGGTCAAAATTCAGGGGTTGGTCTCTCACTGAAATTGGGGGCTATGACGGTGAAGCTAATTGGTCCCAGGTGGGATTCGAACCCATTCAAACTTGACCTCATTAGGAGATCAAACTCAAGTTCAGACCAGTGGGTTAAATAGCCCAGGCAGGGCCATTAGAGGTGAGGGGATAATTGTAAATGTAGCTAGGTTGGGAAGATGAGCACTTTGTTCCTTTACCAGGTAGAAATAATTGAGCTTGGTACCCCAGGTAGGTTCCTCTCCACTCCCTCCCCAACAAGTGGGCTCCTCAGAAGGGGCCTGATGGTATCTTGGGGTCTCTCCCCCCAAGAAGTCTTTTGTCTTGAGTTGTGATTTTGGAGCTCTCTCCCTGGGGTCTATCTCAGGGCATTATTTGTCTTGAAGTGTTGCTTTGAATGATGTTTTGTGGCACTTACCTCAACACAAGATGCCTTGTGACAGGGAACTCACTACTTCTAGGGACCGTTTTTTTCTTCCTTTGCTCGAATTGTTCTTCGTTGTTAAAGAATTTGTCTCCATGTTGGAGGAAAGGGGTGCGTGTGGAAGGACTGACATGATGGCTGGGGTTTGTGGATTAAATTACACTGGGACAGTAGAAAGCCGGAACATAGCAGGGTGCAGAGGGATGATGGACGCTGGTGTGGAGTCCAGTGGAAGCAGAGAGCAAGTCTGAGGCCATAGGGAGGAAAGGGTTGCAGAGACTTTCTGATTCCATGGCTTCTCCTCTCTCCACAGGGAAAGCTGCAAATGTGGATTGACCTATTTCCAAAGGCCCTTGGAACACCCGGACCGCCATTTAAAATTACCCCCCGCAAAGCCAAGAGGTGACTCTCTGTTCTGAACCCTTCCCCCTAGTTCTCCATATTGGGCTGTCTATCCAATGCTTTCTTTTTCTTAGTCAGTAATTAATTGGGAGCCAAGGTTAGGGGTCATTTTGAGGGTGGGGATGGGGGCAATTCTGGGGCTCATTTCATGGACAGACTGAAGGGGCTGGTCTTTGGCCAACATTTGGGGTCAGAGCATTTTTCTGTGAAAAGTTGAGTGCCTGGGGAGGCATGAAACCCAGGACTCTGGCCTCTGTGACCTTCAGGCTTCCCCAAGGCCATCTGGGGCCCCTCGCCTTCCTTCTGCAGTGGGCCTGGCTTAATCTGCCCCTTCTCATTCTCACCAGGTTCCTCCTTCGATGTATTATTTGGAACACCAAAGATGTCATCTTAGACGACCTCAGCATCACCGGGGAGAAGATGAGTGACATTTACGTGAAAGGGTAGGAAGTGCCCCAGTGGTCCCATGGCATCCTTATCTTCATGAACCAGCATTTATTAAGTGCTTACTGTATGCAAGACACTGTGCCAAGCCATGTAGCTACGAAGAACAACAAAAATGTGGTCTGTGCCATCAAGGAGAGTGCCCTCTGATGTGGGAGCCATGCTGGGCTCTTGGGGGAGACAGGCCCTACCAGGCAACACCTGGCCTTCTCTGTACCATGTCACGTGGAACTGTATTATTTCACTAGTGTCCAGCTTTGGTGTTGTCCTACGAGCCAAAGAGCAGTGAATTACATAGAGAAGAGTGACATAGGCTAAGGAGGATTTGTGGTCATTTGGCATTTGTCACCTGAAAATAACACTAAAATTTCAGCTAGAATAAATGGGGATCCTGACCACTGTCTGTGAGGGGCATACACAGCCCTTGACCTTAGGGAGCCCCTGATGTGATGAGGGAGGAGAGAGGCTCTGGTCCCCTGCCCTCAGGGAGCCCCTGGTCTGATGGAGAACATCCCCACCCCTCTCCTCAGGGAGCCCCTAATCTGATGGGAAGATCCCCACCCCTATCCTCAGGGAGCCCCTGGTCTGATGGGGAGACCCCTGGCCACTATCCTCACGGAGTTCCAATAATGTCTGTCTCTGCAAGTTTTTAGTATCCCCCTCACAAGGAAGAAAGGGAACAGTCTAAAATGGATAGTTTTATTTTAAAGAGTTCAGGAAATTGAAGAAATTGAGAATTCCAGGGACTCGTCCCTTCCTGTTAGCAACTTTTCCATTTATGACACATTCTGTTCACTGGGGCCAGTGGAGAATTCTTCCCCCTCAGGAACCCCCTTGCTTGTGGCCTTGCTTGTCCCCAGTGTGCCCACAGACCGTGCTGCCGGGTCAGTAAGAAGCTGCCTGCTGTAGCCTAGCTCTGTGCAAGTCTGTTCCCTCTGCAAAATCTCCAGTGAACATGAAGGATGAAATGGTTATGGGTGAAGGCACAAGCTATTAAAAAGGAATCTTGCTTTACACATGCCCTTCTCTGCAGGGCTTTTAAAATACAATATCATCGAATTCAGAGCACAAAGGTGCTTAGAATTTAGAGGGTCAAACATGGAGCGCAAAGGGTAGGAGTAGGGGGGGAGCCTAGAACCTAGAAAGGCAGAACAGAACATTAGAATAGAGAACTTAGAATTTCAGAGTTGGGAAGAAATTTAGAATATAGAATTTAGAAGGTTTGAGCTGGACAGAACCTTGAAATATGGAATGTAAGAACATAGACTACAACATGTCAAAGTGGGGAGGAGTTTGGGGGCAGAGTCAAGATGACAGAGCAGAGTTGGGAAAGGCCTTAGAACAAGGAGTGTCAGAGCTGGGAGGGCCCTTAGAACACAGGATGTTAAGACAGAATATACAATGCTAGAACCACAAGAGCCTTTGGATGCCATCTATTCCAACAACATTCTTTTAGAGAAGAAGCCAGAGCCCCAGGGAGGTCCGGGTTTGAGCTGGGAGTTCCTTAGGGTCTTCAGAGATGTTACATGACTTAGCTTGGGTCACCCCAGCATAGGTATCTGAGGTGGGATTCACCCCCAGGTCTGCTTGCCCCAGATCCAACAACCTCCATATATCCTTGTCGAGTAACATGGAGAAGCACACAGCTGCATGCCAGTTGCTGAGAGGTCTCTGGTGGCTGCTTAGAAAACCAAACCCAGGATGTTGGTTTTAGCCTGGAATAAAAGGATATCAGAAGAACAGAAGCCCCCTGAGGACAGGGAGCCTTTCCTTCCTGTTACTGCACTCCCCAGGGCTAGCCCACTCGCTCTCTGCAGGGAGACTCAGAGGACTCAGAGTAGGAAGGGACCTTCAAACCCCTTCTAGCCCAACATCCTCATTATAGATGAGGAAGCTGAGGCCCAGAGAGGTGAGAAGGTAAATGACCGGCCTGCAGTCCATACCTGGGGCCATCGCTCCTTCCCCAGGGCTGTGGCGTTCCTTTGGATGGGTGATGGGTGCTCTTCCTGACACACAGGGACTCTGCATGGGTAGCAGGGGCTGTGTTTGTGCTCCTTCCTCCCCTCCCCTCCAGGTGTGATGAAGTCTTCTCTTGTAGGATCCCAAGCCTTTCCTTGTCTCTTCCCAGCTGGATGCTTGGCTTTGAGGAACACAAGCAGAAGACGGACGTTCACTATCGCTCTCTGGGCGGAGAGGGCAACTTTAACTGGAGGTTCATCTTCCCCTTCGACTACATGCCGGCTGAGCAAGTGTGCATGGTGGCCAAGAAGGTGAGAGCAGCCCCTGCCCCCGGCGAGGGCCCCTCCTCACTGCCCCTTTTGGGGCATCAGGACCAGCTTAGAGCCGAGGGGAGTGCAGACAGACGCCCCCGGGGAGCCTCCATTCAAGGGGGCAGCACAGTCTGTCCTCCTAGGAGCCCCTGGCATCATGAGGGAGAACAGGACAGACGTCACATGAGACCCACTAGGAATAGTGTAAAGTCATAAAATCAGCTCCACAAAGACAAAACAGTGGTGGCATGGCTGGATACCAAATTTTCTGAAAGAGATCTGAAGGTTTTAGTGGACCACAAACTCAGCATGAGTCAGCAGCCAAGAAAACTTGTGTGAACTTAGATCATATTAAGAGAGGCCCAGTGTCCTGGTGAGCAGCTAGGTGGCGTCATAGTGCACAGAGCGCTAGGCCTGGAGTCAGAAAGACATTTTCCTGAGTTCAAATCCAGCCTTAGACTCTTACTTAGCTGTGTGACCCTGGACAAGTCACTTCACCCTGCCTGCCTCAGTTTCCTCATCTGTAAAATGAGCTGGAGAAGGAAATGATGAGCCACTCCAGTATATTTGCCAAGAAAACCCCAAATGGGGTCACAGAGAGTCAGACACGGCTGAAAAATGGCTGAACCACAACAGAAAGTGTTCTGTTGGTCCCACTGTACTCTCCCTGGGTCAGACCACATCTGCAGGGCCTTTTTTTTTTTTTTTTGCACTGAGATAATGCAAACCCTGCAAGCTCCTTATAAAAACCAGTCCTTGTTTTATTACCGGTGCCACGTTTTAGGAAGGATTAGGAGGGATGACAGAGGGCATTGGGTATAACTTCCTCGATTTACAGATGAGGAGACTGAGACCCCAATAGGCTAAGTAAGTATCCAAGAAGGAATTCAAACTCACTGTCCTTAGTCCAGAGGCCTTCCAGAGGAGGGTGACTGGGGTGTTAAAAGGCCTTGAGAGCATGCCAGAGAAAGATCAGGTCAGGAAGAAGCCTGGTATAGTAGATAGAATGCCACATTCCGAGTCAGAGAGACCTGAGTTAAAATTTGGCCTCAGATACTCACTAGCTGTGTGACCCTGCGTAAGTCACCTAACATCTTTGTCTCTCTGTTCCCTCATCTGTAAAATGGGGATGGTAATAGCACCTCCCTCCCAGAGTTGTTGTAAGGATTAAATGAGATAATATTTGTTGAGTGTTTTGCAAACTCTCACAGACCCATTTACTGTCATTACTTTTACTATTTACTATTTTTATGGTAAATTTACTATTTACTATTGTTCTTTTTAAGAGTGATCACCAGGCTGTTTAGTGGCTTCTCTTGGCCAGGAATGTAGGCTGTGGAGGAGTGCTTGTTATAGACACACTGGTAGACTTCCTGGGGTATGGTCAGAAAAGGTAAACCTTGAAATATGAAAGGGAGGAAGATGGGGCTGAATCTTTGTGTTTCCCCAGTGACTAAGTCTCTGGAGAGGGGTCTGGGGCCCCTGGAGAAATTTCAGTGGGTTCGTGAACTTGGATGGGAAAACTATTTTTAGTATTCTATTTCCAACATACTTGGTTCCCTTTGTAATCCTGTGTACCTCATGCATTTAAAAACATTGCTCTGGGAAGGCATCCATGACCTTCCCTGGACTTCCAGAGGGGTCCAGGACCCAAATACACACAAAGTTAAGAACAAACCCTTTTTCCAAGATCCTGAGAGGTGATGGCTTTGTAAATATGTCACTGGGCTGCCAGGGCTGGGAGCCGGGGCAGAGACTGAAGAGTTTGGCTCACGGGAGGCTTGGCTGAGTTTTCATACGGAGCATTTGAGTTTCCATGATAGCTGCCCTCCTCCCCCAATTAACTTTGTCCTTATTCTTTATACTTATGTTGTCTCCTCCAATAGAATGGAAGCCCCTTGAGGTCAGGAACTGCCTCATCTCTGTCTTCATATCCTGGTGCCTGGCACAGAATAGATGCTTCATAAATGCTAGTTGATTGATTGACGTGATTGTCACTCTTGGGTGTGTGAAGGGGTGTATTGTGGGAAAGGGGTCAGCCTTGGTCTTCCTGGCCCCACAGGTTCTGTGTCAGGAAAGAACAACATTCTAACAGTTATTGCTGCCCCAAAGTGCAATGGGCTTCTCTGGAAGATAGTGAAGCCACCTTTGGGGAGGTATTCAAACAGAGAGTGGAGGAATATCTGTCTGGTGTGTCACAGTGAGGCTTCGTTTTCAAGTATGGGTGGAACTAGATGGGCTCTGAGGTCCCTTCCAAGTCTGAGACTGAGGCAGGAATTGGGACAAGGAAGGAGATTCTGACTCCTCTCACCACACTCATGACCGCCACCGTCACTGCTGCCATCATCCTTCTCACCACTCCTGCAGCCATTGCCACCCCCATGTTCACCTTCATCCTTGCACAAGACCACTATTACATCCCATCCCCTTGACCACCCTCATCATCACCACCCTCACCATTCCCACCGTCACCATTGCCACCATCACAGCCACTACTCTTTCCATCCAGATCCCAAAGTCGCCGCTCCCTGCACTCCATCCCCGCCCCATATCCTGTTTTTAATTACATTTGCCTGAGTTTGAATCAACGCAGCTAATTGGGAGTTTTGAATTGCTGCTCTAATGGGAACCCCAGTCTTTAATGTCATTGGGTTGATTAATTCTAAAGCCATTAGCCACATAATTGCTCTTCTATGACAAGTATGAAAACGGACAGATGGGAAACAGATGTGGGCATAAGAGGTCAGGGGGAAAGCGTGTATGGGGAAAACCATCATGATAGCCCAAAAGAAGAAGGAAAGCCTTGGAAGAAAAGAGAGATGGGGTTGTGCAGTGGACTTTGCCAGCTTGTGGCCTCTTCTGCAGGCCTCAGTATCTTCATCTGAAAAAGGGGTAATAACATTTACAGTGCTAACCCCCTAGAGTTGTTATAAGAATAAAGGAAAATTGATTCATTTAATGAAACTTTATTATAATGTATTTAAAATGCTTTCCAAACCTGAAAATATTCAATAAAGCATAGGGTCATAGAACTGCCTCTATCATCACTGGCATCATTGATCCTTAAGGTGCTGTGAACCACGCCCCTGGGGGGAGGGAGGTGCTGTTACCCCCATTTTACAGATGAGAAGACTGAGGTGCAAAGCAGTTAAGTGACTTGTCCAGGGTCACACAGAGTTGGTAGATGTCTGAATCCAGATTTGACTCCAGGTCCATCACTCTACTCACTGGGTCCACCAGCTAGCTGCCTCTCACTTGGAAGCCTCATGGATGGAGATCTCAGAGTCAAGAAGTCCTGAGTTCAAGTTCCTCCTAGGACACATACTGAACCGTGTGATCCTGGGCAAGTCACTTAATCCCTCTAAGACTATGAGCTACAGAATCATTGCCTATCTAGTTCTATGGAGGAAGTTTCCACACTGGGAGTTCCTTTTACAGCTGTCATCCGGGATGGAAGCAAAAAAATCCCCCAACATTCATTCTCCTGGGAGGTCCACACTCTCTTTGTTTCCCTGCCCATCCTTTATGGGCTGTGGGATGGCTGCTGCTACTCTTGTTGGGGTCTGGTGCACTTTCTCAAGCCTTTGCTTCCTTCCTCTACCCAGCAGGACCCTGTCTAACCTAGAGAAGAAAAGAGTCAGGGAGGTCATGAGAACCGTCTTAAAGTGTCTGAAGGGCTTGTCATATCCAGGAGGGCAAGATGTGCTCTTTGGATAGAAGATGCAAAGACCCCCCCTCGAGGATGATGTTGGGCAAAGCTCACAAAGAATGAGCACTATCTCAAAGGAGGAGGGCCTGCCTGGAGCGGTGGTAGGAGGTCTTCTGTGTCTGGAAGTCTCTGGGAGGAGGTTGGGCAACCACTCGTCAGGCATGTTCTAGTGGGAATTCTCTCCATGAAAGGTCGGACCAGGTGTTGTCTGAGGTCTCAAGCTCTGTGATTCTGTGAAGTGATTAACCAAAGTGATTAACCCCCTACTCAGTGTCCAAGGTGGGACTTGAACCTCTCTTGACTCTTCAGATTAGAATTTCTACTGGGCCACAATTTTCAGTCACCTGGATGGGATATTTCTGTCTGAATTAGAAGGGTGTAAGGATACCCCTAGGGAGGGGAGCTGTGTCCCCCTAGGGGCTGCCAGCAGCTCCTGAGGGTAGAGAGGGCACAGAATCCAGCCTTCTGGCAGGTGTGGCTTCCTGACCAGGTCAGGACACAGCCCCTCAGAGAGGCCTCAAGGAACCAGTTACCCCCGTCCTTTAAATTCCAAATAGCCGAGTACAAGGTGAAAATCTGTAGCCAGAAACCACAGAAAGGGCCTGGTGTGTAGACCATAGATGGCAGGAAGATAAACAAAAATATATGGAAAAGCAGAGTTTCAACAAGACGTCTGATTGCAACTTGAGGGTTTTTTTGTTTCTTATTTTATTTTGAAAGGTTTTTTTTAGCGACTACAACCCAAGTTGAAGGGTTTTCTACTTATAAACAGGGAAATACCTCAAGTAGAACACAGCTTAAAAGAAACAACAGCAAAAAAAAAATGCCCTTCCCAAGTAGCAATTAGCACGCCTTGTTATAAGGTCTGCCTTTCTAAATATGTTTGTTTGTCTCTCTCCCATGTGTGGGTCGAAGCGGGCTTTTTCCTTGTGCCCACAGCTTTTCCCGTTGTCCTGAGTTACCATTTGGGACTGTGAGGACCAGGGTTAATTACATCCCCTGGGCCTCTCTGTTTTTGGCCCATGAAAACTAGCACCTCCATACAGCTCTTTGCGTCTTCCAAACTAAGACCTTTTCTTCTGTAGACTGAATGCTGGCTTATTTTTCTCTTCCCTCTTTCTTTCTGAGGAGCCTCGAATGGCTGACTAAAATTGATGCACAGACTAGAACTGTCTGTCCTCCACTCCCAAGTGGTTCCAACTCCCTGGGGCATGCCACTGTGATTTTATTGCTTAAAAGAGTTGAACCTTCATTCTTTCCGAACATTTTTGAGACTCCCAAACAAAGCAAGATGTGGATGAAACAGAGATAAACAGATTTATTCATGTGATCACGGCTGGCTCAGCAGGCAGAATTCAGGGATCACTTGTGTTCCTCTGAAGAGTCCTCAACTCTCCGTTGCCCCTTAGCCCTCATAGCTCATCATTTGGGAAGTCTCTTTGAGTTTATCTCTACAAAGTCTGGAGAGAGAGCTGACCTTGGAGGTCAAGCCCAATCCTTGACACCTCCTGGCTATATGATCCTGGGCAAATTATTGACCTTCTCAGGGATGTAGTCTCCAGAATGCAGAGAAGGTGCCAACCTGTATTAGTGGATTGATTTTCCTCTTCTAAAAGTTCCCTATAGCAACAAAATCATGGAGCTAGCCCTTATCCCTATCCTGAATATCTGCATTTATCAGAGCATCATAGATCTAGGGTTGGAAGGGGTCCACTGAGGCCCTCAGCATTAAGTGCCAACCTCCTAATGGTACCTTCCCTCTACTTCATATTTATTGTGTATGTTCTGGTTTACACACACACATACATATTACATATACATATATATGTTACACACAGAGATATATGTCTATCTATCTATCTATCTATCTATCTATCTATCTATCTATCTATCTATCTTCTGTCTGTCTGTCTCTGTCTGTCTGTCTGTCTATCTTCTCCCACTAGACTAGCAGCCCCTTGAGGATAAGGAGTATTTTCCCTTTCTTTGTATCCCTAGTATGTAGCACAGTGCTTGACATACAGTAGATACTTAATAAATGCTTATGGCCTGATTAATGTTGACCAGACCCTTCATTTCTCAAAGGAGGAAACTGAGGCCCAAGGTCACAAGGTAGTGTAGACATCAGAAGCAGGATCTGAACCCATGTCCCCTGACTGCAGGGTGAGGGCAGTATCTACTTTACCACAATGCCTCCCACTTGTCCTTTCCATCACCAGCTATCACCCTAGTTCAGTCCTTCCTTACAGCTTTCCCAGACCGTGTCCTCCCAGCTTTCTTTATTTCCTTTCTTTAAGCCATCTTTCACATAGCTATCAAAACAATCCCCTCTCTTAAGAACCTTCCAGTAGCCTGTAGGATAAATATAGTTTAGCCTTAAAAACCTGGCATCTCCAGCCTCCATGCCTTTGTACAGGTTGCCTTGCATTCTCCCCCCCGCCCCAACTCTTAGAGTCCTTAGATTTCTTCAAGGTCAATCCTCTTTGTTGGTCTCCCTAAAGTAGTCATGCATAAACTTATCTGTGCACATATCATAAGTTCTTGGATGGTAGGAACCATCTGTCGTTTTGTGTCTGTGTGCCTAGCATCTAGTATAGTATCTGCTTCACTTAACTCGTATGTGTTGGATTGGGTTGAGTGTCCTACTATGTGCATTTTACAGATATAATTGAATGTGACAGGAAGAGAGCCAAGCTCTGAGGTGGGCCTTGATGAAGGGCATGGAAGGAACCTGACCATGGCATGTGGAGGCTCATTGAAGTGGAATCTGTCTATAGTTTGACTATGAGGGATGACCGTGTGTTAGTTTGTAAGTGAATGTCTGGGGCCTTCTTTATAAATGGGAGAGCGTGACCGCCATTGACTTAGCCAAAGATGGGAGACCACATGGACTGCTTCCGAGGCAGTGTGTTGGGGCATTCAGTGTCATTCCCATTTGTAACTACCAAGAATGGGCAGTGATGTCACATCAAACAGAGGATGGAAGCTGTTTTCAACCAAGGTAGAAGCAGAATTCTCAGTTTGCCAGATTTGCATTTGTTCATTTGATAAATATGTATTGGAGACCTATCATATGCAAGGCATGAAGCTAGGTGCTTGGGGTGGGGAGAAAGATTTAGAAAAAAAAGGCATCCTCCCCTTAAGATTTAAAACCTAGTAATAAAAAAAAAAACAGGTGAGAAATAGGGAAAGAGGAAGAGATGATAGAATGTGTCCCCAGGGTTTGGCTGAGGTTATTATCAGTAGCCCCCTTTGCTGACCCATGAAGTGGGTTTCAGGGTTTCAGTGACCAGTGCATGGAGCTGAGGGAGGGATGGGGAACAGGGTTGGGCTGAGCAGGCTACAGTGAGTGACCTCCGTGGGATACCTTCCTGCCTCTTATATATACTTTGACCAATTCCCAGAGCTTCTGGGTAAGGTAAGAGCTAGTGCTAAGATACTCCTTGGTCAAGGTCCAATAACACTGCCTGAAGGCAGGGGTACTGTTGGTGGAGACATGGTCATCAAGGAGATGTGGGATTACCCTGGAACAAGGACTAGATCACTTTGGATGCAGATAATGCAAAGTTTTTACTCATGAAACATGGAATGAGATTCTTTGTACATTGAGGTCATCAGGCATTCAGACAACATTTGTCATTTAACCAGGAAAATTTTCATAGTGTGAGTGACAGTGTGTGTACCTTGGGAAATAGGGCTTTCCAAATCCTCAGCACCACCTGTACACAGTATGTCATATGTAAGACACCAGGGGTCAAGCTCCCTGGGATACCCAATACATGCTTCCCGGGAGGAATGTTTCATTTCATCCAGTGGCTGTTTATTTTGTTTTTTCTTTGACAGTGTATGCACCATTCCACCCTTGTAGTTCCCCACCTCTAAACAGAGGAGAGCAGAGCATCTCATCTTCTATTCCCTGGGGAACAAGATTGATCTGTTAGCATTGTTCAGTCCCATTGTTGTAGTTGTTGTGTATGTTGTTTTCTTGGCTCTTCTTCCTTTCCTATATAATTATTTTAAAAATCTTTTATTTTTCATTTATGTGATTTTCATGGCACAAAAATGTTTGGTTACATTCATGTACCATAATATGCTCTTCTATTTCCAAAGGAATAGGTCTTTGCTCCTTCCCTCCCTCCTTCCTTCCTTCCTTCCTTCCTTCCTCCCTCCCTTCTTTCTTCCTTCCCTTCCTCCCTCCTTCCTTCTTTCCTTCTTTCCTTCCTTCCTTCCTTCCTCCTTCCCTCCCTCTTTCCCTCCCTCCCTCCTTTCATTCCTTCCTTCCTTCCTCCTTCCCTCCCTCTTTCCCTCCCTCCCTCCTTTCCTTCCTTCCTTCCCTATCTCTCTCTCTACCCCCCTCTCCCTCACTCCCCACCCCCCTCTCAAAAAGGCTGTGTGAGTCTTCTGAAGGAGCCTTTCCTTCTGTCTTTACCTCCTTGGTGCACATTCTCAGTAGTGCAACACTGGGTCAAAGGGTATGAACAGTTTAGCCATTTTCCTTGCATAATCCCAAATTGTTTTCCAGAATGGCCGAACCAGTTCACAGTTCCACCAACAGTGTATTAGTGTGCTTGGCTGCTTATTTTTCCCCTATTGCCTATCCAAACTGACTGGACTCTAGAAGGAGAGAGGGACCTTCCCCTCTCTGCTCCTTATTGCCCCTCAGGCCATTGGCTACTGCAGCCTGTCGGGGGCTGTGTTTCTCTAAAACCAAGTCCTGGCTCTGACCACAGAGAATTTCTCAGTGGGAAGGAAGGCCAGAGGATACAGCCGGCTGACAGCTTGCTCTAGGAGAGCCAGGTTGGGGGCCTGGGCGAGAACCAAGGCCACAACCCTGCCCACAGCTGTTAACTACTGCTGAGTAACTCCAATCCTCAGAGACCCAGCCACAGAAATTCCTAGGGACAGTCAGAAATGGTGGAGAGTGAAGAAAGGTATAAGGAGGAAGAGCTTGGGCTTAGGAAGCCTTGGTCTTGGCTCTGTTATCAACTGGTTTTAAGATCCTGTGAAAACTATTAGCTATACACATCAGAGTGGCACTCTTTGCAGTGACTAAGTCAAAATGGATTTTGCCCTTCAGTTGGCCAATCGATGAATCAATTATTATAGATGAATGTCATGGACTGTCCTGGTCCTCTAAGAAATGAGAGACAGCATGGTGTAATGCAGAGGCCTGGCCCAGTGTCCCTGACACATCCTAGTTGTATGACCCTGGGCAAGTCACTTAACCTCAGGGCTGCTCAAGGCAGTTATCTAGCACATTAAGTTGCTAAAGAGAAACTTACCTATAGTGGAAGAAGGAGTCCCCTTATTTGGGGTTCTGCAGACCCTGATCAACAAAGAATGAGGAATACAAGGAATTAGAGAGAGAAGGAGATTTCTAGAAACTGATGTTGAAAAAAAAGCAGACCCCAGAGAACAACATCCACAATGAATCCAGCAATGGAAATGAAAACATATCAGAAGGATGCTTATTTTTATGCTATAAGGGATGGTTCATTTTGAATAGGGGGGCATAGGGAGCTATTTCCAAAAATGAATGTGCCATAACAGAAGGTATAGCAATCAAACTTTATTTTTAAAAAATTCAATTAGCAAGCATTTATTTCTCAAACATATTTTTAAAAAATCAGTAAGATATGGTAATGTATTAGATATGCATCATAAGAGGAAGCTAAGGTTTTAAGCCTGGATGACAGGGAGAATGGTAATGTTTTGGAGAAAAGATGTGAAGTTTGGTTTGGGACATTCTGAGGCGATCAGCAGAGGGAAGGGACTAAGATTAAGGAGGACTAGGAAAGAAGGTGAGATTTTAGGTGAGACTTGAAGGTAGCCAAGAAAGAGAAGAAGTGGAGGAGGAGGAGGAGGAGAGAGTTTTAGGCATGGGGTACAGCCAGTAAAAATGCCTGGAGTTGAGAGATGGAGTGCTTTGTCTGAGAAACAGCCAGGAGGCCAGTGTCCCTGGATCACAGAGTCTATGTTGAAAGCAGGAGTATATGTAAGGACACTTGAGAGGTAGGAGGGGGCCAGGTTATGAAGGGCTTTAAAATCCAGGCAGAGAATTTTATGTTTGATCCTGGAGGCACTGGAAGAGTGGGGTGGGTGTGTGTGTGTGTGTGTGTGTGTGTGTGTGTGTGTGTGTGAGAGAGAGAGAGAGAGAGAGAGAGAGAGAGAGAGAGAGAGAGAGAGAGGAGGGGGCGTGGGGGAAGGGGAGACAGAGAGAATATCAGACCTATTCTTTACAAGATCAATTTGATAGTGGGATGGAGAATTGATTGGAGTGGGGAGAGACTTGAGACAGGCTGACCCACCAGAAGCTTTTGCAGTAATCGATGCATGAGGTGGTGAGGGCATGCACCAGGGTGAGGGCAGTGTCAGAGGAGAGTAGAGGAGTATTGGAGAGATGCTCCAAGGGGTGCTTGCCAAATTGATAAAGAGATAGTGCAGAGGCAAGATCTTTGG
>WOXC01004569.1:0-42046 GCA_011680675.1 Gymnobelideus leadbeateri | reverse complement strand
GTTGAACTTTTCTGTTTATTTTGTTTCATTTGCCTAGGCATGTTGCCACTTAATTACTTGATTTTGGGGCTTGTTGCCACAGTAGGACTCTGCCACCAGACAGGGGAGCTTCCGCCCAAACGTGGGGTCTTCACAACTTCCGCCAGTTGGGTGGCCTCTGTAAAGCCTCCACCCACTCTGGCAAGTTGGATACCCACCCCAAACTTCCCCCCCAGACCACAATCCAGATCCAGGCAGTTTAAAGCAAGAGCGATTAACCCCCAGACTGATTGCTGGATCTCCCTACAGTTCACAGACCAGGAGCTAGAGCCACTGCTGACGCTGCAAAATGGCTTCTCTGCAGCTGTTTCTTCAGCAGCTTTTCGCCCCCAGGGGAGGAAGCCACGAGTTCCCCAAATACTGGTTCCAAAGTCCGTAGGGCACTAACCTCTCACTTTGTCCTAGGCATATCTGTGCTGATAATTCTGGAATCGCCACAATTGCTGGTGTTCTGGGGCCCCTCCAGCCGGCTGAAGGCCCGGCCACCCTGGGGCTAAAACCTCGGACCTGGGCTCAGCTCTGTGCTGTGCTGCCTGCTCTCAGGGTGCTGCGCTGGCCGCTCCCTGCAGGGCTGCTGGGCTGTCCTCAGCAGGAGGTTAGCTTCTCTGTGCCGTTCTGTGGGTGCTGTGGCTCCAGAAGTTGTTCGGAGTACCCTTTCACATTGTTTGAAATTTGTGTGGGGCAGAGCACATTGGAAATGCTGTTTCTACTCCCCCATCTTGGCTCCGCCCCCTGGGTTTTGGTTTTTTGAGGGAAATTAGAGAAAATGAAAGATTTTAGATTGTGATGTTTTAAAATGATGAATAAAATATTTAAGAAAGGCTTGGCAGAGGGGCGGTTAGGTGGCGCAGTGAGTAGAGCGCTGGCCCTGGAGTCAGAAGGACCTGAGTTCGGATCCGGCCTCAGACACTTAAGCACACACAAACAAAAAAAAAAAACCTAGCCGTGTGACCTTGGGCATGTTACTTAACCCCAATTGCCCAATTGCCCTCCAAAAAAAAAAAAACAAAAAAAAAAAAAAAAGAAAGGCTTGGCAGAATGGTAAAGTGACAAGAGTACTCGAGTGAAGACCAGCTTGGCCATTTAACTAGAAATGTTACATTAAAACTAATTTAATTTCTGTAAGCTCTAGTGGTAATTTAATGTTTCAGCGTGAGGAAGCCCAAGACACTGAGGGAAATTCTAGGATGAGACAGAAGTAGAGGCATGATTTTGGAGTCTACAAGCCAGGAACAAACCCTGGAGGGGAAATGCTCTAAGTAGTTTATATATTTCAATTTTCCCCAAAAAATCTGATTTTAGGCATAGTGGAGATGGTAGACAAGGAAAAAACAATTTCTTCCTACTTCTAAAATTCTCAACTACCTTACATCTCTTCTAGGGAACAATATTTACATTTATGTGGCATTTAATTTGCATTCTTAGAGATAATCACCCATATCTCCATAGGCTAGTAATTACTTTGAGTTCATTCTTTAAATAATTAGACACTAAGGCTAGATTGGTCTTTTGTATACTGCGAAAATCTAATAGCAGCAATCATATCCATTTTAAGATTGAGAATATTGCTAATTAGCTTCCATTCTTGTGGTGGGGTATATACAGCAATAAGTAATAATAAAAAAAAAGTGTTATTAGAATACTGCAGACATACTTTGGAAGGAGTAGAAGAATGTGGGTTAATCACCACAGATGTCACTCAGACAACAGTCCTTGTTGAAGTATATTGTGTCATATAGTTATTTTAGAAGTTGAAAAGACCCAGACAAAAAAAGAAAGGAGAGATCTTATTCTAGGAGGTGTAAATATGGATTCAGAAAATCCGCAAGAATGAGAAACATTTTTAGGTTCTAGTAATTCAATGGTTTGTCCAGGAGTAAAATAGGGTCTCAGAATCAGAACTATACTACAAAGGAAAAGGGATTTTCTAGGCAAGTAATAAAATATATCATTGATGTGGCATTGAATTTGTATCCTTAGGTTTAATCATTTCACCCCCAAAGACTAATGATAACTACAAATCCTTTCTTTATATAGTAAGATACCAAAACTCCCAGCAACCATAGCACTCTTGTCATTCATTTGTTTCAGTTATGTCCTACTCTTAGTGACCCCATTTGAGGTTTTCTTGGCAAAGGTACTGGAGTGGTTTTCCATTTCCTTCTCCAGCTCATTTTACAGATGAGAAAACTGAGGCAAATGGGGTTAAGTGACTTATCCAGGGTAACATAGTATGTTTTTGAGACCAGATTTGAACTCAGGTCTTCTAGACTCCAGGCCCAGCACTCTATCCATTGTGCCACCTAGCTGCCTGTACCCATAGTACTACTGCTCACCATAAGAGTTCAACTCAAGTGGTGTTCATTGAAGTTTGGATTCAGTCAAAGGGCCACACTTGAGGACCTAGATAGGCTTAGAGAGCCTTAGAGGGTCACATGTGGTATGGAAACAAGAGATGAAGTGTCTTGTTTGTGGACCAGCCAGGAGGATAGCGTCACTGGATCAAAACATATAGGGGGTGATGTTGTGATGGGGGGAATGGGGGGAGGTAATGTATAAGAAGACTGGAAAGATAGGAGGGGCATAGGTTATAAAGGGTTTTGAATGGCAAGCAGAGAATTTTGTGTTTGATCCTGGAGGCAATAGGAAGCCACTGCAGTTTATTAATTTTGGGAAGGGAGTGTGTGTGGACTGTGTGTGACACAGTCAGACCTGCACTTTGGGAAAAGTCACTTTATTGGCTAAATGGAGGATGTATTGGAACAGGGAAAAACTTGAAGTAGGCAAATCCACGAGCAGGTTATTGCTGCACTCCAGGTACGAGGCGATGAGGTCCGGCACCAGAGTGGTGGTAGCATCAGAGGAGAGATGTTATAGAGGTGACAACAGGACTTGGCCACTGCTTGGATGTGGGGAGTGAGAGAGAGTGAGGAGCCAGCTACATTGTGAGCCTGAGGGACAGGGAGGATGGTGTTACCTTCGACAGTAATAAGGAAGATAGGAGTGGAGGGAGGTTTAAAGGGAAAGATAATAAGCTATGTTTTGGACTTTGAGATGTATGAAAGGCAGGTGGATATTTGAGATTGGAGGTCAACAGAAGGTTTTGGGCAGGATGGTAGATTTGAGAATCATCAACATTAAAGATGGTAATTAAATCCATGGGAGCTGATGAGTTCACCAGGTGAAGTAGTATAGAGGGAGAAGAATGCCCAGGACAGAATGATGAGGGGCACCCATGGTTATGAGGAGACAGAGAATAGAGCTGTTCAGTAGTTAAAGGAGAACCAGCAGAGAGAGGTGTCCTGAAAACCTAGAGAGAAGAGAGTAGCAGAGACAGTGACCAACAGTATCAAAGGCTACAGAGAGGTCAAGGATAATGAGGATAAAGAAAAGGCCATTGGATTTGGCAACTGAGAGATCGTTGGTAACTTTGGAGGGAGTAGATTTGCTGGAATGATAAGGTCAGAAACTGGATTATAAGGTTTAAGTAAAAAAATGAGAGGCTTTTTCAAGGTGTTTAGCCAGAAAGGTCAGAAGAGATATAGGATAGCAGGGACAGGAGGATAAAGTGAGGATTTTTTCAGGATGGAAAAGACACAAACATGTTTGGTTTAAAGTGAGCCAGCAGACAGGGAGAGATTGAAAATAGATGATAGAGTAGGGATGACAAAGGGGTCAGTCTGTTAGAGGTGACAGGAGGGGATGGGATTACTTGGTCAGGTAGAAGGTCTAGCCTTGGTAAGAACTAAGGTCATGGCAAAAGACAGCTGAGTGATGAGAAGACAAGGAAGAGGGTGAATGGGGAATGGCCTCAATTTTTATGTCAAATATGAGACAAAGACCTTAACTATGAGGGTGAAGAAAGGGTGAACCATGGGAAGTTTAAGGAGGGATGAAAAGGTTTAGAAATGCCACCGTAGAGAGAGAGATAGTGAGCCGATAAGGGAGGCACAGTAGGATTGTCTAGCATCAGTGAGGGCCCACTTGAGGTTGTATATCATAAATTTGTAGTGGACCCCATCAGAACGATTGAATGATTGTCTCCACCTTCATTTAGCAGCACATGTGTAGGAGTGAAGACAGAAAATGGTGGGAGGAATCCAAAGAGGAGACTTGTCAGGGTGTAATTAGTGACATGATAAGGGGACTAGGAATTCAAGAGAAGAGGACAGTATGGAATTGAATTGGTTACCAAGGGGTCAGTATGGGGAAAAGAGGAGAGAATGACTAGCACAGAAGATTTAGGAGAGAATTGAGGAATCGAGGGGTTGGAGGTCAGAGAGTGAATGAAAAGTAGAGTTTAGTAAGGGAAAACAGAAGGAGAAATGAAAAGCGCAGAGGTTAAGGTTGAATAAGGATATTTCAGAATTCTTAAATATGGAAGCTGCACATTTGTGATTGATGGCAAGATCAAGAATATAACCATCTTTGTGTGTGTCTGAAATGGAGTAGAGAAGTTCATGGGAAGTAAGCAGATTGAGGAGCTGACTAGTGGAGTTTGAGTGAGAGCCAATTGTTGAGGTCTCCTAGTATGAGAGCAGGAGTTGGGGAGGAGGGAAGAATTGTGAGCCATGTACCAAACTTGTTGAGGAAGGAAAAAGAGTAGCATGAGAGCCTATAGACAACAGTTACCAGAATTTTAATTGGGTGGTAGATATGAATAGCATGAACCTTAAAGAAAGAAAATTTACTACAGAGTGATTAGAGATAGGGAGAGAACCTAGCTATGGGAAGTAGCTATGGGAAACAGGGATATTTCAACTCCCTTGCCGCCATCAGTGAGCCTAGGAGAATGAATGAAGGTACAGCCAATACTGGAAAAGATGGCCAAGAAGGCTGTGTCACTGGGGAAGGGGGCAGGGTGGGGAGTGAGGGAGTAGGGAAGAGTTTCAGTAATAACTAGTAGATGGAAGGAGTGGGAGAGGAAAAGATTAAGGATGAAGAAAAATTTGTTTTATATGGAATAGACCTTCCAGAGGGCACAGTGGAAAGGTTGGGTGATGTTTGGTTGAAATTTTGAGGTGAGAGGGTTAAGGGGGATGGGAAGGAGGAAGGTAAGATAGCATATGTGGATTTATGTACAGATACAATCAAGCTAAAAGACTTCCATTATAGGCCCGGTAATAGACTAAGTATTTGTCATTTGATGACCAACCTGATAAAGTTCAAATAACCTCATGACTAGGTTGCCTACAGGATAATAATGAATTTTTTCTCAGTCACACCAACTCTTACAGGCCATCTAAAAAGTTATAGGGAGTAGAATCCATTTTGCTTCAGGTTGGGGAGTGAGTGCCCACACTCTTGAAGTCAGGACACTTGGGTCATTCAATCACTCAACTAGCTTCCATTAGAGTCTTAATATGTGCCAGACACTGTACTAGACCCTTAAACAATGAAGTATAAACACAAATACATACATGCAAATGTGTGTGTATAAAAACCTCTGACAATAGGAGGAAAGTACAAGAAAAATGAATATTATCCCGCCAGGGGATTACATGAGATTGTCCATTGAGAAAATGGATAATAATGTATGCCACTACAAACTTCCTGTCAAAGAAAAGGTTCTTAACCCAAAAGGCCAGAAGGTGAGAGGAGCAGAGTCTGTTGTTCACCTCCTAGAAGAGCAACATGAGAAGATGGAATGAGCCCTTTCTGTTCCTTCTAAGCAGGAAAGAGTCCCTTGGATGCTTCCGTTGTTGTTGTTGTTGTTGTTGTTGTTGTTGTTCAGTCATTTCAGTTATGTCTGACTCTCCATGACCCCATTTGGGTTTTTCTTGGCAAAGATACTTCAGTGGTTTGCCATTTCCTTCTCTAGCTCATTTCATAGATGAGGAACTGAGGCAAACAGGACAACAACAATGAATGTAATTAATTGAGCTAAGTTTTTTTTTTTTTTAAGTGTGGCTTTGTCATGAAACAATACTTTTTTTAAAAAATTGGCTCAAATTAATTCATCTGGTTTTTTTACACACACTCACATATGTATTTATATGCACATATACCCTCTTATATAAACATGTATGTATGTATGTATATATGTATACATATATATTCCCATCAACTATCCTCATACTGAGAAAAATCTCATGAGTTCCAATTATTGCTTTACCATATGGGAGTGTAAATAATTCAATTTTAATAAGTTCCTTATGATTTATTTTCCCTGTTTACTTCCTCATGCTTCTCTTGCTTCTTGTATTTGAAAGTCAAATTTTCTGTCAAGCTCTGGTTTTTTCATCAAGAATGCTTAAAATTCCTCTGTTTCATTGAATGACCATATTTTCCCCTGAAACATTATACTCAGTTTTTCTGGGTAGGTGATTCTTGGTTTTAATCCTAGCTCCTTTGACTTCCAGAATATCATATTCCAAACCCTTCCACCCCTTAATGTAGAAGCTGCCAGATCCTGTGTTATCCTGATTGTGTTTCCACAGTTCTCAAATTGTTTCTTCCTGGCTGCTTGTAATATTTTCTCCTTGACCTGGCAACTCTGGAATTTGGCTATAATATTCCTAGGAGTTTTTGGGGGGGGATCTTTTTCAAGAGGTGATCAATGAATTCTTTCCATTTCTATTTTGCCCTCTGGTTCTAAAATACCAGGGCAATTTTCCTTGAGAATTTCTCGGAGGGTGATTTCTAGGTTCTTTCTTTGATCATGGCTTTCAGGTAGTCCAATAA
Organism: Gymnobelideus leadbeateri; assembly: GCA_011680675.1. NCBI lineage: Eukaryota > Metazoa > Chordata > Mammalia > Diprotodontia > Petauridae > Gymnobelideus > Gymnobelideus leadbeateri. The sequence goes on along the minus strand of WOXC01004569.1, from coordinate 35,323 downwards.
TTTTTAAATTATCTCTCCTGGATCAGTGGTTTTTCCAATGAGATATTTCACATTGCCTTCTCTTCTTTCATTTGTTTGTATCTGTTTAATAGTATCTTGATTTCTCATAAAGTCATTAGCTTCCATTTGCTCCAATCTAATTTTGAAGGGATTATTCTCTTCAGTGAGTTTTTGAAATTCCTTTTCCATCTGGCAAATTCATCTTTTTAAGGCATTCTTCTCTTCATTGGATTTTTAGGCCTCTTTGCCATTTAAGTTAGTCTATTTTTTAAGGTATTATTTTCTTCAGTCAGGTTGTTGACTCTCTTTTCATGATTTTCTTGCATCATTTTCATTTCTCTTCCCCGTTTTTCCTTCACATCTCTTACTTGATTTTCAAAATCCTTCTTGAGCTCCTCCATGGTCTGTAACCAATTCATATTTTTCTTGGAAGCTTTTGATGCAGAAGTTCTGACTTCATTGTCTTCCTCCCATTCCATGCTTTGATCCTTTTGTCCCCAAAAAAGAATTTTATAGTCTGTTTGTGCTTCCTCTGCTTGCTCATATTGCCAGTCAATTACTTGATTTTTGAGCTCTTTGCCACAGCAGAACTCTGCTTCCAGAAAGGAGAGCTTTGTCCCAAATTGCTGGGGTTTTCACAAATGTTGTCAGAGGTTTGAGGAGACACCACACTGGCAATCTGGCATTTCTCACCCCAGTACCACTGCCCAAGAAAGTGACCCAGATCCAAGCAAGTCAAAGCAAGAGCGATTACCCTCTGAATGCTTGCTTGGTCCCCCTACCATCTGAAGGCCAGGAGCCCCTGAGGCAGCCAAGTGGCAGATGCTGCAGCCACCGTGCCTCTGCCAGCTCTCACACAAAGGCAGAGGCCCTTCCTTTCCAACAGAGTTCCCACTGACCTTTTATTTTCTTTTTGGTATTTATGGGTTGAAAAGTCTGGAAACCACCACAGCTATTGGTGATTCACTCTCCTGAAGTCTGCTCTGGCTGCCGCTGCCTCCCTGGGGCCAAAATCTCGAGGCTCATGCAGGACTGCACTTGGCTCTCAGAGGGCTGGGATGAACCCTTCCTGTCAGCCTGCCAGACTGCTTTCAGCAGATTTGTTTCTCTCTGTCACTTTGTGGGTTATGTAGCTCCAAAGTTTGTTTACAGTCATATTTGATAGGTATTTGAGGTGGTTGTAGGGGGAGGTCATAGAATTTCCTGCTTCTACTCTGCCGTCTTGGTTCTGACCCTCTCATCTAGTTTTAGTAAAGGCTTAATTCAAGTCTAATTTTCTCAAGGCATGTATCCTTGCTGTCTAGATCTATATATCTATGTAATGGTTTCGATTAGGTCATGATGTAGTTGAGTGTTAAAACTATTATTAGAAAACTGAGCTCCCAGTCAGCTAATTGTCCTGTGCTTGGTCCCCAAGGCCATATCCTCCATATAACAAGGCTTACTTAGTCTCCAAGCACACATAGCCTCCTCATTATGGCAAAAGGAAACAACTCTTCACTATCCCTAGTGAGGCTAGTACCAGAGAAAACTGTGAGCAAAGCACTGTTGCAAGGAGTTCTAGGGTCCAACATAAATTAACTTTCAAGCAAATGTTGAGGAGCAAAGTAAAATTTGCTTCTTTTTTTTTAATAAATAGTACACAGTCAACCCACTACATGTTCACTACTGTGGCAAAATTTAGGGAATTCCAATATTCTCTCTAACCTGTATCAAAGGCCAACAAGGACAAGAGAAAACCATCTACTGGTGATCAGAATCCAGAGTTAAATATGATCCCTGGTCTTTTAGAATTCTAAACTTTTCTTTGAGCCCAAGATATCTAAAGGTTGGGAGGTCACTAAGCACCAGCTAACAAGTTTCAGCTATTAGCTTTCAAGACTATAGAGGACTTAGAACTACTGGCTCCATCTGAATTTTGCCCTCCTCTTCCTCTCAGTGACTACACATTTGCCATCTTATCCCAAAAGGGCAGGGTGAACTTCTCCTTGGCTACCTGCTCTTCTCTCATGCCCCGTGTTGTCATGAAACTGTTGAAGACATTTTCCATTCTCCTCAGGGGCATATCATTCTTTTCAGTGAACATTGCTTGTGTTGCTGCATGTAGGCCTGTGTTAACTGCCCAGCTTTATACCTATTTATGTGGTGCTGACTCATTTTCCCCAGATATTTCTGTATCCACTGTTTGCTATATCCTCTTGCTCCCCATTGTGATGTGACAAGTAAGGCATTTATTAAAGTTTTGCAAGACTTTTTCTAGAATTTTGGTGCAGATGTCCTTGGATGGTATGTTGGCAGCATCTGACTACCATCCATGTGTGCATTATATTCCCACACTTTCTATTCCTGCCTCCTAAGCAAAGCAGCATGACTGACATGAAATGACTGAAAATGAAATCCAGATGATTTGTGAGGAGGAATGTAGCCCATGAAAAAGAATATTCTACAGTAAGAAGGGAGTGCTCTAAGACAGTCCAAGAATATAAGAGTGTGCTTCTGCTATCCTACTTCCATGTGTAGCAGGCATTCCCTCTGCATTTGAATGAAAGACAAGGAAATTCTAGGTGACTTCATCTGTCTTAGGAAAACATTCTGGCATGGTGAACTTTCAAATTAGGTTTTCAGGTGTGACCCTCTCCTACTCACTTACAAGAGAACTCATGAACAGATTTGTTAAGACTTCACAAACAAATTATATCGTACCACTGTAACGTTGTGTAAGAAATAGTTTATCCCATGCTTTAATTTCAGGAAACCTGTGATCTTGAAACAATAAAACCTGAAGCCAAGCGGTACTTAGAAAAGTCCATTAAAATGGGAAAGAGGAATGGGCTTCATCTTCCAGAAGAAGTACAAAATGTGAGTTTGGTTTTCTCTTCGTTCTTCCACATTTGGGAAGCAAGGGCATGCATGTTCAGATTGTTTGGGCATTCTAGATACTGGGACATATGTTGCCTGAGGTCCTTATTGAAACTGTATGACTCTAAGCTCACTTTCTCATTTTCTCTTTGGGGAACTCTTATTGAAGTTAAGGTCATTAACGTAAACTTATGCCTTTATTTGTCTCTATTAGGTAATTGTCCTCTATTTTCCACCTCAGCAAGATTCTAAACCCAAAGGCAGGGATCATAACTTATTCTTGCATCTTTTTTCACCTCTAACCCTCTCCTCCTGTTCCACTCAGTGTTAGGTATAAATGCTCAATGATTGTTTACTGGGGTGTTAAATGAAGCTACTTTGTAATGGAACACCATAAATACCCGTTATCTATCTTTCTGTCTACATACATGTGTGTGTTGAGAAAGAGAGAGTGAGCATGTCCTAGAAGGGAGATTAGCTTTTGAGCATTTTGAGCTTTCTCATTGTATTGTCCCTATATTTTAACTCTTATATTCCTTCATTCATTAAAAAATTTATTAGCCACCTCCTATTGGCAACACATTGTGAAAGATTCATAGAGAATTAAAATCTGGCCTCAGGCCTCGTGAAGCTTACAGTCTAGAAGGGAGATTGAGAAGATAAAACTTTAAGGGAAGAAGACATGCAAGTCTGCAGAGGAATACTGATGCTAGTTTAGACTTTCTATGGCAAGCAAAAGGGAGCTGTCAAAGTGTTTTGAGCAAAGGAATTACCTCATCAGTTTTGTCTATGAGATAGATTAATCTGGCAGCAATTTTCAGGATGAATTGGAGAAGGGAGTGGGGGAGGGAACAAGCAACACTTACTAAGTTCCTCCCATGTGCCTAACACTTTACCAAGTATTTTACAAATATTATCTCATTTGATCCCCGAAATAACCCTGTGAGGCAGATGCTATTACTATCTCTGTTTTACAGATGAGGAAACTAAGGTAAAAAGATGTTAAGTGACTTGCCCAGGGTCACACTACAGGTCAGATCTGAACTTAGGTTTTCCTGACTCTAGGCCTTGTGCTCTGTCTACTGAAGGAAGAAATTGGTGGTGAGCTGACTATTTAGGAGGATTCAATAAAGAACAGGTAGTACTAAAGCCTGGTGGTTGTAATGGAAATGCAGTAGAAATGAAGAGAAGGGAACATAAGGAAAAGAGAATGTGGAGAATGAATCAATATAACTTGCTTCATAACCATTTGGGTGGAGGGAGACCAGGGAGAGGAACCCCTTTAAGATGATAATCAAGACATCAGTCGTGTGATTGATGCCATTGACCTAAATGGGGGCGTTAAAGAAAGAGTATTTTGGGAGGGAAACTTCTAGATTCCTTCCATGTAGAAAAGTGACTGTAACAACACTGGAAACCTTCCTGTGCTTCTCCTGGTTCAGAAATGAGCAGGTTTCCATCATCCATATAATAAGCTTGAAGCAAGGTAAGCGAGTAAGAGCTTAGAGAATGAAGTACTGGTAGAAAAACACTAGGGAGCATAGGGTTTGGACTATAAGGAAAAAGAATACAATGCCAATAGAATTGGCATGATGTCTTAATGCTATTTGAGTGAGGTTCAGGATTCCAAAATGCAGTACAAGGAAGCCTGGAACATCACAAGACAGAACACAGGATGAGGGGAAAGCAGCCAGCTAGCTTCATTGAAAGGAAGTACTGGTATTAAGAAGGGGCTGTCAGGGTGGGTGCTCGCAGGGTCAGGCTCCTCTGGAATCTCCAGTGGAAGAAGCAGGGCAGTGAGGTTGTGGCACAGAAATTAGTAAAGTCTAGTGGGTTTTTAAAGGGTTCTTACTTCAGTCAAGCAGACTAGGCATTAGGGGGGTGAAGGGGTGGGAGAATAAGCAAGAATCCCAGATGTGGTACACAGGTCAAAGTTCAAGGTACAGGACTGGTGCTGTGATTCGTGTTAAGGGGTGGGGGTGAGGAGCAGGGACAAAGACACCCCTTTGTCTTTGGGTGGTATCCAAATACTGGACTGTGCAGGTATTTGAATTTCAAACTCCCCAAAGGAAGATGGAGTTTTTGCAAGCCAAAGTTTGATGGGGTGACCCAGGGTGTTTTAGCCTTCCTGGCTAGCAGGTCAAGGAGGTCACTGAGGTCCTCATGCATGGATTTGCAATTAAGTCATGGAGTGAATCTTAACAACTCCCACCTATGCTAGAACCTCGTAGACAAACTTAGGGTTTGGGGAGGGTAGATCAGGAACAACCTGGGTGTCTCCTTGTCCTCCCTCCCTCTTAGATCCCAGCTAGAGAAGTGCTAAAGATAAGGAAGGAAGCTACAGAAGGCTTTTCTGATCCTATTAATTTATTTCCCAGACTCGCAGACTAGTTTTCACTCCACACTTTCCCTTTCCAGGGAAACAAGCCCAATCAGCGAATCTTAGTTTTCTTCTTATTAGAAAAAAACAAAAATTCAAACTAAAAAAAAAGTCAAAGCCAATTGAAACAGGTTTTGCTTACTCACATTCAGCAGACATGCTGAGGATAGTGCAAGTTTACAGAAAAGTGGATACCTCACTCTAGTCCATTTATTTTTAGTAGAACTTATAAGAAACTTACTTCTGGGGAAGCTAGGTGGCGCAGTGAGTAGAGCGCTGGCCCTGGAGTCAGAAGGACCTGAGTTCGGATCTGGCCTCAGACACTTTACACACACAAACAAAAACCTAACTGTGTGACCTTGGGCAAGTTACTTAACCCCAATTGCCCTCCAAAAAAAAAAAAAGGAAAGAAACTTACTTCTTTGACTTTGGACCTGCTCCTTCCTAGATTCCAGGACAGTACAAGTACTAGTATTTGCCTACTCATTCTCAAAATCGGATTAATTTCTTTAAGTTTAGTTAACAATCACATTTGGGGAAAGTGGCCATTGATGAATCAGAATCTTTTTCCCCCATGCCTTTGTTGCTTCCCAGCTGGCCCTACTAAGACCTTAAAACATCCTTATCCATAAAAGGTACTCCAAAAATTAGAAGCCACAAAAAATAATCCTAGTCTAGTGCAGAGATGTCAAATCCATGGCATGGAATACAGCCTGAACTAAATTAACTTGTAATTGGGAAATGTTTGAAACAATAAATAAAAATACAATGCAACATAGATAATGTTGGTTTGTGGTATTCTGAGTCAGAACTAGACCAGCAGGGATCCTTTACCTTTTGCGTTTGACAGCTCTGGTCTGGTAGTCTTCTCCCTAACTACTCTAGATGTTGGCTCCCAGTGGCAGGTAGGTGGCATAGGAGATGTAAGGAAGCTTAGAGGTATAGTGGATAGAGAGCTAAGCCTGGAGTCAGAAAGATTTATCTTCCTGAGTTCAAATCTGGCCTCAGACACTTATTAGCTCTATGACTTTGGGCAAGTCACTTAACATGGTTTGCCTCAGTTTCCTTATCTGTAAAATGAGCTAGAGAAGGAAATGGCAAAATACTCCAATATCTTTTCCAATGAAACCCAGAAAATGGAGTCACCAAGAGTCAGATATGACTGAAAAACTACTGAATAAGACCTGAGTTCAAATCCTGTATCAGACACTTATTAGCTGAGTGACTCTGGGCAAGTCACTTGACCTCCCTCTATCAGTTTCAGTTTCTCTCTATATAAAATGAGGAAAATTATATCACTTCTGCCTCTCAGGATTGTGAGGATCAGATGAGATAGCACATACAGGACTTTGCAAACCTTAAAGAAATGAATGCAAGCTAGTTAGCTTCTGTACTTGATGTTGGCTACGCTATTGAAAATTCTTATTAGAGGGTAGGAAATGCCTGCTCCTGGAGCTTTCAGATTAGTAATATGCTAAATCCCTCAGCTTTTGCCCAACTGACAGTTTTCATTTGTTATTTCCCAATTCACAGTACACTTTTAATGTCATCAAAATTGCCATTTTGTCCCCGCTGCCAGTTTTTTAAAGAAGATACAAATACTTCTCAAGTAATGGTTCCTTTTGTTGCATATGAATCTTAGTTTTTCAGGCACAGGGTCCAGAGTTCCTTCTTCCTTCCTCTTCTTTGTGCATCTCTCTCCAAACTTTGGGAACCATCAGCCAGTTTTCTGCAAGACAAAAATATCAAAAGTGTCATAGATTTAAATTAGTTTCTTATATATGGGAAAAAAAGGAACATGTTTGGGGAAAGTTGTGGTCCAGACCTGTGATTTCATTTCATTTCAAGTACCCCCACCACTGATGCAGATGTGTGCACATACACATAAATACAGATCTATAATTTCATCTATATGTGTTGATGTATATGTGTGTGTTTGTGTAAATGTATATATATACAAATATACATGGAAGAATGGTAAAGGATCTGTTATACACTTCACTAAGAAAGCATTTTGTGTAAGTTGGGTATTAAAACTATTCTTTTTTAATACTCAAAATTTATTTTTACTGAAAATAAATTAAGATGTTTTAAATAAATTTAAAAATAAAAATTTGAATAAGTTCAAAAATACATATTAAAAGCTTATTTTGACTTTTGATCCTTATTAATCTTTATCCTTAATCCAGGAAATCAAAGTAATGAAGAAAAGAATGAGTGAATTATGTATAGACTTCAACAAAAATCTCAATGAAGATAATACCTTTCTTACATTTTCTAAGGAAGAACTTGGTAAATATTAACATTTTGTATATTAAATGACAATATGGCATTATGGTATAGATTAAATGGTATAGATTCATATGGACAAGTTCTTTACCTCACTATGCCTCAATTTATTTTTCATATTGAAATTAAAGAGTTGAGAGAACCTCTAAGAAGTCATTCATTATAATCTTGAAAGACTTCAGAATTCTGATCATTGCAGTGATCAATCCTAGTTCCAGAAGACCAATGATAAAACATGACAGAAGTTAGACTAAACTTGCATAATGAGACATACATTTTTGGACATGACCAATATGAAATTTTGTTTTGCTTGACTATGCTTTTAAGGGCTGTTGACTATGGCTTTTGTTGTTGTTTTGTTTTTTCAATGGAGAGGGAGATAGGAAGAAAAAAAAAGAAATGCTTGAAAATTGAAAAAATAAGATTTAATTACAATTGTTATTATTTTTTTTAAAAGAAGTCATTCATCCTGTTCCCCTTTCTTTAGACTGGGCCATGTTCAAACTCTCCCCAATTGCCGATGAATGAGGATTTCCAAAGGAGAGTTGCCAACCTCCCTGGGTGGTACACTTTCTGGTGTTTAACAAGCATCCCGTCTCTATTCTAAGAGACAACTTAAGCATTTTTCCTCTTGTTCTGTTCTGTATCTTTTTTTTTTTTGTTTGATTATCTAGCAGCCCAGGGAGCATAAGAGTACTTAAGCATATTCATAGTTAGAATATCTTACCCTTAGGATATTGTGGGAATCATCCTTGTTCTTATTTTCAAATTCATTTAATTTCCAAATACCTGGAGATTCTTACAGGCTTCCTGCCAGTTCTGCAGTAAACTCATCTTTGAGGGATGAAATTAACATATGAGAAAATTGTGTTTTGCAGGCTCTCTTCCTGATGATTTTCTTGACAGTTTAGAAAAAATAGAAGATAACAAATATAAAGTTACCTTAAAATATCCCCACTACTTTCCTGTCATGAAAAAATGTTGTATCCCAGAAACCAGAAGGAAAATGGAAATGGCTTTTAATACCAGATGCAAAGAGGTATGGTAAATGTTTGCATTTATCCTGTTCCCATTACAAATGATAAGGAAAGGGGCTTGTTTTCTTGGCCAGAATTACAATAAACTTTATAGACATATTTTCCATCTGGGCATTATTCATGCCCTTTTATTCTAATTAGCTGACTCATCACTGGCTATTTTATTTCCTGATGCCACCTCCATTGAGGAATAGATATGAAGAAACTGAGAAAGGGAGAGTGGGGTGGGTGGGAAATAGAGGGATGAAGACAGAGGCAGAGAGAAGAAAACTGTTGGGTTAGCATTCTGGGAACTTTTATTATTTATGTTGCCTCAGTCTACGTTTTCTTTGATGTGAATGGAACAAGCTGTACCTTTAAAAGGTCAGACTTCTAAGTCTGTCCTAAAATCTACTGTGTAATCATTTGGATCTATTTTCCTCTGAATAGAACATCTGTCTTGCTTTCTTTATCAACCTTATTAAACTAGTTTTCAGTAGTAATTGCCAAGTTGATCAAATGTACCATGGACTGACAATTTTTGTAATTCACATATCTGAAGAAACTTTTATATCAAGGATACAAAAGGTTGTTTTTTTGAGTCTATATTTAGAAAATGCTTTCCATTGCAGAAGTCATTTGAATCTGTGTTTGAAGGGACGTAGTGTCATTTTAGCTTTAAAAATTATATGCAGGCATTCTGAACATGAAGCTTTGTTTATAGGTGGTTCCTTTAGAATATGCTGGGTTTTAATCATCTTGATAAGTAGCAATGAACAGTCATTTCATATTTCATGATAAATTTCAACCTTAAGTTCCGGGAATCAGTGGGCATATTTGTCAGTCAAATCACATTCACTTCTATTTAAGCCCAAAGTACAGATAATGTTAACTGGAAATGTTAATATAATACACAGCATTGAGAGACTTGTTTCTACTCTCAAAATCTAGTTAATTCATCTTAATAACTACTTATTGCTTTGTTTTGTTTATATAATATTATTTTTCTTCCAAGAAAAGAGTTTAAGCCACTTCACCAAAAACTTTAATCTTGTTGTATCCAGCATTTTCTACTAGAGGCAGTGCAGCATACTGGATAACAGGATAGCTTTGGGGTCAGAAGGACCCAGATTCAAATCTCATCTCTGTCACATACTGGATCTGAGATGGTAGACAAGTCACTTAACCTTTTTAGTGCCTCCACTCTGGAAGCCTGTAAGTCTGCATTAATGGAGTAAATTTCCTTACCAGGACTTACCTATAATGATTAAATCATAGATTCTAGAAGGAAATCTAGCATTATAAAGCAGAAGATTATAGGAAGTAGGATAGGGTATGGGATGAGACAGGAGAGGAAGGGGAAAGGAAGACCAAGCCCCAGTGAGAGTGAGACTCAACTAAAAAGCAGTCATTATTGTTCACACTGCCTCCCTCCCCCAGTGCTACCACCAAAGTTCTTTCAAGTGTTTATCTTTCTCCCAGTTTCATCTCCAGGATTACCTCTGGTTCATCTTCAAGATGAAGGGAAAGGCAGGCAATTATAAATAACCCCTTGCATATTGATTCCTTCCAATGTTCTCTGAAACCAACTCCCACTGGATCTTTGGGAGAAGGGGAAATAAACTCTGAGCAAAAATTATATCTAGCTCTATCTTATTAACCCCTTTTAGGAACTAAAGTGGTATATGAAAAGGAATTCTTAACCTTTTTTATGTCATAGACCCCTTGGCATGTTGGTGAATCCTATGGACCCCATCTTAGAATAATGTTTTAAAATGCAAAAAATAATATACATAGCATTACAGAGGAAACCAATTATACTGAAATACTCTGTAGACAAAAAGACTACAATAACATGTGATCTAGAGTCATGTCTAATAATCAGTGATTTCAAAGTAGTGATGAACATATATGATATTTCAAGATATCTTCAACAACTATAATAGAATATGAAAAATATCTGTGATTTCTATTGATGACAAAGTCACAGATACTAATTATACTACTGTTGTTTGTTGCCTACCTTCAGAATCAAAGAAAATGCTAAATTTTGATCAGAGATTAGTGGAAATAAAGATGTAATTTTTATCCTATCCAAATTCACAATCTATGGACTTTAGGTTAAGAACCCCTGTGTTACAGTGACTATAGTTTCAGCATAAACAACTTCTCCCCTAATCAGCTAGCTAAGCTAGACATATATGAAAGAAATTAAATAACTAAGGCAAATTTAAGCATACCTTCTGAGTATTGTGGCAAAAATGTGAACAAAATGTTGACAAATTGATATCACAGAAAGCGAGTACTATATTTTCAGGGACACAAGAATATACGTTGTTTGCACTGTATAATGATATCTGTGAAGAATGTAAACTCATCCTTCTTATCAATTTTCCCTTTTATATGCTGTCTGCTTATGTAGCATAGGTTGTGTTCCTTTGGGCCAAGTTGGTAGGAATATAACTAGTTAAATTAGGCTCTCTATAGTTCCATTGTTTTCCCTGAAACTGCCATATGGCTTATAAGTGGTATATGTCACCAGTGTCTTTTGAGCTTTTCTAAAAGAAAGGAGTTAGGGTACTCCTAAAATAGTTGGCAGTGTCAGTTATTAGGGCTTGGTGCCCTCTCTTGTCAGCCAAGTGCAGATTCTGAGAACCATATCCATTTTCACTGACCATCATGGCATTACACACATTCAGAGGAAGCATGGCAGAGTGAATCAAGAGCTGAACTAAGAGTCAGGAAAATCTGGGTTCAAATCATACCTATAACATGTATTAGCTGCTTTGTAAACCTTAAAACTCCATTAAATATCAGTGATTTTTATTGTTGTTATTAATCATATCATCTATTTCACTTGAATATCAACTATTAAAATCTTACAAGTGAGTACTTTCAGATGGGCCTTAGTTATGAGTATAAACTTTTCATATTTTAACTCATAACTAAGGCTGATTTATCTAGTTTTTAGCTTAAAAATTAAAGGGGAAGGGGGCAGCTAGGTGGTGCAGTGAATAGAGCACCAGCCCTGGAGTCAGGAGGATCTGAGTTCAAATCCGACCTCAGACACTTAACACAAAAATTAGCTGTGTGACCTTGGGTAAGCCACTTAACCCCAATTGCCCTCTTAAAAAAAAAATTAAAGGGGAAAGCAGCTAGATGGCACATTGGTTAGAGTGCTGTACCCTGAGTCAGGAAGACCTGAATTCAAATCCAGCCTGATACTTACTTATTAGCTATGTGACGCAGACAAGTCACTTAGTCCTGTTTACCTCAATTTCCTCATCTATTAAAGGAGCTGGAGAAAGAAATGACAAACCACTCCAATATCTTTGTCAAAAAAAACCCCAAATGACGTCACAAAGATTCATATACAACTGAAAACAACTGAAGAACAAACAAGTTTAAAAATTTGAACCAAAAAATGCTTAACTTTTCCCCAAGGTCGTTGCCATATTAGCCAAACTCAACCACTTACTTTCTCTCTGTATAGTTGATTTGTGCCTCTTAGGAAGCACTCATATTAATGTACTTCATCACTATTCCATAAAGCCTTTACTTAAGTATTTTCTCATTTTTTACTTTAAAAAAAAATACTGAACATCTCATCTGTTGGAATACATGCAGTAGAAAGCACTTGTTTCCACAAATTCTGTAGGAAAACAAGTAGACAAGTAGTGAGTTGGTTAAGAGGCCAAGTAACATGTTAGAGAAGGATTATTTGCAAATATTCATTAACTTTCTATTGAAATCTGCCATAGATCACCTTGTTGTGAAAATAAGTCTACTCAAAACTGGAATTAAAAATCTCAGGGTATCCACTCTGATCTATCTAAATTCCCATGTGTTTTATTCACTGTACTGTTTGTTACACTAATCAGCCTCTCATGATCACTCTTTTAGTTGGGTTGTCTATCCATTGTCCATCAGCTTTCATAATGAACCACTATCTTAGGGTCATAGATTTAGAGATGGGAGGGATTTTCAATACTACTTATGGTCCAGCCCCTTCATTTTACACTGGAGAAAACAGAAACCCAATGATCTGATGTGACTTTCTCAGACACACACAGGTAATAAATGGCAGAGTCAGGATTTGAACTCAGATCCTCTGACTCCAAATCCATTACTCTATTTCTCCTTTATCATTTCACATCATAGGAAGCCTCCAATATTTCTGTTACCCCTGACCATCACTGGTGTTCATCTTTTGTTATTTGTTCTCTCAGAGAGATTCTTTCCATTGCTTATCCATTCGTGGGATAATTACAAACTTCAGCACTTCAGGTTTGTTATGGGATGCAGCAGCAAGCACCCCAATATCCCCAGGGTGACTGCCAACACAGGTTCTTAGATCTGCTTTTCAAAAGGAAAGCAACTCAAAATGGGTTAACAAGCTTACTTTAATCAAACAAACATACATTACCTAGTTCAGGGGAAAAAAGGTCAGCACCCCAAACTTCAGAGTTACAGAACTTACAGATCAGACAGACAGGCTTCCAAACTGTCCAACCATTATATCAATACCAAAACACAGTTACCAGAGAGGGAAGCATCAACATCTGGGTTTTCAAAGCCGGGGGGCTCTCAACAACGGCTTCCCAGAGTCTCATGTGGTCAAATCACACAACACTTCTCAAAGTGAGCCCCAAAGCAAAGCCTCTCCTCAGGGCTTATATAGCCTTCTCTTGGCTCAGAGAATGTAACAACCTTCTGGACCCACTGCCCAATCACAAAGTATCAAGGTGTGGGCTTTCCTGCAAAACAAGCCTCCCACCACAGGCTCCAGGTGCACTTAAGCTAGGGACAGGGAAGATCTTTAAATTTGCATTTCCATTACATGGGAGAACTAGTAACTGCCAGAAAATGAACACAAGTTGAATGAACATTATCAAACTTGTCATTTCTGAGCTGGATGGTTTGGAAAGAGCACTGAATTTGGACTGAGATCAGGATTTCTACTTCTACCACAAATCATTATATGATTATGTAGCTAATCATATCTTTCTGTGCCTAAATGTAATGAATCAAAAAAATGGAGATGCTATCATTTGTCTTTACATTCTTTTTTTTTTGGAGGGGGGAATGCAGGATAATTGGGGTTAAGTGACTTGCCCAAGGTCACATGGCTAGTAAGTGTATCAAGTGTCTGAGGCCGGATTTGAACTCAGATCCTCCTGACTCCAGGGTCAGTGCTCTATTCACTGTGCCACCTAGCTGCCATCCTGTCTTTAACATTCTTATAAAGCTCAGCAAATAGCATGGAATTTTATATATGCACTTTGAGCTCTTTGGAAGATGCTATGTAAGTACAATTATTGTTATGGCATCATTATCTTGCTAAAAAGGCAGGCTGTTTATGACAGCAATAATTGTGCATGCTGACACTGAGATATTGTAAAATGGTCTCTGACATGATTTAATATTGGTTCCATAATGATAATGTTTAGCACTTTGAAAATGTAAACAGCTCTAAAAATACCTTGAAGACATCCATTTGTTAAACCTTAAATGGTCATATAAGTTAGGCTTTGTATTATTATTCACATTTTCCAATTTAAATGCAAAAAAGATGAAATTATCTGCCCATGGTCATAGCAATTTAATAATGGAGTCAAAATTAGAATGCAAAGTTTAACTTTGTGTCATTTACCAGCTTATGACTTCAAATGGAAAGCAAGATTATAATTTTAACAACTGAAAATTAAGCATTACTTAAATCAAACTCTTCAGCTATCTAGCAAATCCAAGTCTCAACTTCCAACTAAACCTCACTTTTTCAGGTAAAAGGGGAGAAGGATGCTAGTCCAAATTATTAGAAAGCCTGGATTATGATGGTCTTTTTAAAAATGGTCTAGTTTTACTGTGTTTATCTTCAATTTATTCAGAAAATGTTTGTTGTGAACTTTTTGGCTGCATACAAATTATCCTAAAGGTATTAACTGAAAAGAAAAAATTAAATAAAAAATGGAAAATAGTTGGAAATCATCACATACTTTCAATCTTTGTTCATGGCTCCTATTTCATTTCATATTATAAGTTCTTAAGTTGTATAAATTCCAAAACTGGCATCTGGGATGTGATTACCATTTACGATGTAGCTATACTTTTAAAACAGAGACAAATACATGTAGGAAGGAAATACATTTTTCCCTCATAGGATCATAGTTTGTCTCTGAGAAAATTCCATATTTTCCCAACCCTACCCCTCCACCTTATAAATGTTATTTCAATTATAGCATTCTCAATGAACCATTTACTAAAAAGTCTGTTTGTCACCTCTTACTACTGCAAAACACAATAAAAATAATTCTTCTCTTTTCAAAATCTGTCTCCTGCTAATTACTTTTTTTTGTTTGTTTTCAGGAAAATACCAAAATTCTGCAACAGTTACTTCCACTACGAGCCAAAGTAGCAAAACTACTTGGCTATAGCACACATGCTGATTTTGTTCTAGAACTTAACACTGCCAAGAGTACAAGCTGTGTTACTGACTTTTTAGGTGGGTTATAGTTTATAAACCATAGGATCTTTCTCTGTAATTCATCCTTCTTTGGCTCTTTTGCATTACAGGAGCCTTGCAAAAGAGCCAGAACTGAACAAGTTTATGCTCGCCATTTTATCTGTTGTTTTTAGGGTCGCATTTATTTTTGTAGTAATGCTTAAGAAGACCTTTAAAATCCTAACTAGAAATGTTACTATATCTCCTTAGATCACTGCTACCAAGGACTAGCAAGTACTAAAAATTTCTGGGAGATGCACAGCAATACACTAGAAAATGGAGCCAGAGGGGCGGCTAGGTGGTGCAGTGAGTAAGAGTGCCAGCCCTGGCAGGATCAGTTCTGGCCTCAGTTACTTAGCACCCACACATAAATAACTAGCCGTGTAACCTTGAGCAAGTTATTTAACCCCAATTGCTTTAAAAAAAAAAAGAAAAGAAAAGAAAATGGAGACAGAGTATTTACAAATAAGAGTTTTTAAACATGTTTCTAAACTACTGGTTTGTTGTTCAGTCTTTTTTAGTCATGTCTGACTCTTCATGACCCCATTTGAGGTTTTCTTAGCCAAGCTATTGGAGTGTTTTGCCATCTCCTTCATCTCATTTTACAGATGAAGAAATTGAGGTGAACAGGGTTAAGTGACTTGCCCAGGGTCACACAACTAGTAAGTGTCTGAGCCAGATTTGAACTCAGGAAGATGAGTCTTCTTGACTCTAGACCCAGCTCTATCCACTGTGCCAGTGAGCTACCTAACCACTGGTACCAGTTAGCAAGTAAACATGAAAAGTGCAAGAGAACATATCACAGCATTTCTAACATTAAAACAATTTATTCAATAACTAGATTTACATCTGGTTTAAATAAGTTTCTTATACTCTGTCTTTTACATCCATAGCTCTGTCAGCTGGTGTCACTTCATGTCACCTTCTCCTCATCACCCTTTTGACAGACTCCAGAGGAACATTTATGTTCATCCCCATTCTTTTTCCTTTTAAACTGAGGGATAGGTTTAACCGAGCTACTTTGTACAAATTCTGTTTGTTTACAACTAGCCTCTAGTGTAGAGTTATCCTTCTTTTAAGATTATTAAAATTTTCCCTCTAGGCCACTTTGTTCTTTATAAATTTTTATTGCTGTTGCTTATATTACCATAGTAACCCATGTAAACCTTGCCCTCCCAGAGAGCCATCCCATAGCACAAACAATGGTTTTTTTAAAGAAGAAAAAAATAGTTACCACAATTGATCGATAAAGAAGAAGTCTAAAGTAGTGAGAAAAAGTTCAAAATTTATGGAATATGTAAACTTTGGACTTCCCATCTCCACAATGGGGCAGGTTGGGGGTGTCTTCTCATATCTCTTCATTTGAGTCCTACTTAATCTTTATAATTTTGTAATATTTACTTTTGAAATTTTGGGGTGTTGTTTCTACTACTCTTAAATTGGCATCTTTGTTATCCCTAGTCAAAATATACATGCTAGCTGCAAGGTACAGTGGAAAGAAAGAGGGCTAGATTTAAATACTGAATCTGCTACTTCCTTACTGTGTGACCTTGGGTAAGTAATTTAACCTCTTGAGGCCTTAATTTCCTCATCTGTAGAATTGAACTAGGATTATAGCCCCAAGCCTATGATCCTGTGACTTCTTTTTTTTTTTAATTACCTTAAATTTAAGAGAAGACTTTTGAGAGTTCCTTGGACAGCAAGAACATCAAATCAATACTTAAAGAAATTAACTCTATTTATCAGAAGGACATACTGAAACTTAAATACTTTGACCACATGATGAGAAGACAGGACTCATTAGAAAAGACCTTGATGTTGGGAAAGATTAAAGGCAAAAGGAAAAGGGGACAGCAGAGGATGGGGTGGATAGATAGTGTCATGGAAGCAAGGACCATGAGCTTGGACAGACTTCAGAAGTAGTGGAGGAGAGAAGTTCCTAGTGTGCTATGGTCCCCCAAGTCATGAAGAGTCGAACACAACCAAATAACTGAACAATACCTTAAGGTTAGAAAGATTCTTTCTCTTAAAATTAGGCTGCAATCAAGAGTTGTCCTAACTCTTGCATAAGTTGCTATACTTTCCTCAAGGCTCATCTCTGACTTTTACATCTCTCTTGCTTTCAATACCTTCAATTAAAATCCTCTCTTCAGCATTAGCTGTTCTTCCAGGAACTGAATTATTTTATCAGTATTTTCCATCTAAATCAACTAGTATTCTCACATTAAAAAGCAGAATATAGTAGTAGATAGTGGCCTTGGAGTCAGGAAAACCTGGGTTCATGACCTGTCTCAGGCACCTATATGAGCTAGGTGACCACAGGCAGCCCAACACATGAGGCAACTCTCTAAGACCTTAAGTTCCAGGTGAATTGTCAGTTTACATTGGTGAAGGGAATGTCTATCCTCACAGGTCCTCCCTGCTGCTACCTTTCTCCCTACTCATCCCCACTCAGGATAAATTTATATCCACTCTGACTGCTGCTGACATGTTTCTCTCACAGGCTCAGTTAGAACTGCTTTCTTTCTCTATACTCCTGCCCTACCTTCTCCCTCCTTGCTTATCCCCTAGCACTCTGTCTTAGAATTCCCCTTGGGTCGGCTAGGTGGTGCAGTGAATAGAGTACTGGCCCTGGAGTCAGGAGGACCTGAGTTCAAATCCAACCTCAGACACTTAACATTTACTAGCCGTGTGACCTTGAGCAAATCACTTAACCCCAATTGCCCCTCCAAAAAGCAAAAAAAAAAGAATTCCCCTTGCTTCTCCCAACTTCCCTCAGGCTGCCCCTTTGAATCTCACAATATGGCAGTGCATTCTAAATTATACAACACTTACAGAGTCAAGCACATCTTTTCTTGATTCGGTAACACAGAACAACACATAAAACAGCTTAGTAATTTACCAAATACAATACAGATTCATAAAAGTAGGATTTTTGTCACAGTGTATTAACCATTTAAGTTACACTGGTGCAGGGAACAAACATTTACAGAATATAATTGCTATGCCCCACCTTTAGTCCCTCATAAAGATGACATAAGGCCCAACTCCACCTGCCTAATAGGTTATATTTTTTGTACACAAGATCAGCCACACAATTCAGATTATATTTATATATTTACTCCCTCAAGTTTCACAAGAGATATGAACCTTCTCTAGGAGAACAATATGTCTGTGAATTTGGTTTCTCTACTCTCTGGTTCTGGTTCCCTGAGTCATGACATTAGAAAGATGAAATTTCCTCTGAATCAATTCTAGCCAAACTGTCCATGTGAGAAAAAGGATATCACATACTTAGGGTTTTTTTGGTACAAAATGTACCATGGGCAGAGAAGCCACAGAAACTTTGTGGGAGAGGAAATTAGTGTTGCCCTTAAAAAACCCTACAGTGAATTCATTCAGCAAATGTTTACTAATGTATTCTCTGTGCAGGAAGATGCTTTGTCCCCTCAGTAGATAAGTAGTCAAAGGATATAAACAATTTTCAAGAGAATTTGAAGATATAAACTACCACTTGAAAACATGCATCAAATATGACCATTAGCAAGAGAAATGGAAGTTGAAACAAAGATTATGTACCACCACCACCCCCCCCA
The DNA here is from genome assembly GCA_011680675.1 of Gymnobelideus leadbeateri. Classification (NCBI taxonomy): domain Eukaryota; kingdom Metazoa; phylum Chordata; class Mammalia; order Diprotodontia; family Petauridae; genus Gymnobelideus; species Gymnobelideus leadbeateri. Next base: position 16,681 of record WOXC01004569.1, on the reverse strand, counting down.
AAAAAAAAAAGAAACCAGAAGTAATTGATGTTGGAGGGGCTCTGGGAAAATAGGTGTTCAACATACTGCTGGTAGGGCAGTGAATTGATCCAACTGTTAGGAATGTCAATTTGAAATCATTCAAGAAAAGTGACCAAGCTGTCAATACCCTTTGGCCTAGCAATTGAACATATTCCCCAAGGAAGACAGAAGAAAAAATTATTTAAAATATTACAAAATATTCATAGCAGCACTTTTGCTGCAAAGGACCAAAAATAAAGTAAACATTCATCAGTTTTGGAATGTGGTTGAACCAAACACCATGATATATCAGCATAATGTATTATTGTCTGGTAAGAAATAATTAATAATAAGGAATCTAGAGAAGCAGAGGAAGTTTTGTATGAATTGATGCAAAGTAAGATAAGCAAAACCAAAGAAACACTAGACATAATGACTACAAACAACAATTGTTTTTTAATCCCTGAAAGGGAAGTTTAAAAAAAGTGATCATTCCTGAAAACCAGTGATAAAATATAACACCTTCTCACATCAAGGAGATAAGGAGCTAAAAAGGTAGAATTTTCTTAAAATATATTGTCAGATGTCAGTTTTTGGTTAATTCTTCTTTCTTGTTATGAGGTAGGGTTCAATCTGGAGGTAGAAAGAAGAGGAATTTTTTCCATAAATGACTATGATGTATCCCCCCAAAATAGTTTTGTTTTTAAAGAGGACATTGTGTTTTAAAATGCCGGAAATACGTATCCTACATTCTCTAGCATGGTGCCTGGCATATTATAAACGTTTGATAAATTCTTGTTGAATGAATGAATGAATTCTTCCACTGAGAAAAACCAGAATATTAACTGCCATTACAGATGACTTAAGCCAGAAACTAAAACCTTTGGGTGAAGAAGAGCGAGAGTTCATCCTGAATTTGAAGAAAAAAGAATGTGAGGAAAAGGGGTTTGAATATGATGGAAAAATCAATGCATGGGATTTGCATTACTACATGACCCAGGCAGAAGAACTCAAGTACTCCATCAACCAAGAGAAACTCAAGGAATACTTCCCAATGGAAGTGGTCACTGAAGGCCTCCTCAACATTTACCAGGAAGTGTTGGGCCTTTCATTTGAGCAAGTGACTGATGCACATGTCTGGAATGAAAGTGTTACTCTCTATACAGTCAAAGATAAAGCTACTGGAGAAGTATTAGGGCAGTTTTACTTGGACCTATACCCAAGGTAATTCTATAAATCTCTCCTCACTCTTTTAGACTTCTATTGATAGTAATTCAGTCATATCCTTTGCCTTTGGTTATTTTTAAATTTTCATTGTTGAGAGTCTGCTTGTTTCCATTCTGAAATTAGTCTCTCAGATTGGTTCTTCAGCATGAGTTGCTGCATAGCACCAGGTGTTAAGTCTGATCTGTTCTTTTGAATCTCTTCCATTCTCTGAAAATGTCAGTGAAACCCAGAGTAGGTCAGTTTCAGCCCTCAGTTTTGCTAGAGCAAAAGAAAACACAGTATCTTCAGGTCACTGACTGGTAGAAATAGTTCATCTGCTCGTACTAGGTGACTTTGCATAGTTGCTGGATAGGATAAGTGGCTTTTTGGCCCATTTAGTGGCACCCAGGTGACCATATTAGTATTGTTATGGTTCAACCAGTGTGGCTAATGTGAGCTATAGCTCTTCTATGCAATTCTATTGCTTAAAATAAAACCACTCCAAATGCTTATTTAAAATGAGAGGTATCTGGGAATGGTGGGCCATAGCGATGGCTTTCAGAATTCTTTCTCAGGTCCCTTTCCAGGCTCAGGAGTGACTATTCTTGCCTGCAAGTCTCCCTTACCCTCCTGTATGTCTGCCAAGATACACTCAATATAACTCCTTAGCCTAGCATTTAATGTCCTCCGCAATCTGGCTTCAACCTACCTTTATTTCACACTACTCCCCTTCGCACTCTCTACATTTCAGACAGACTGGTCTACCAGCTGTTCTCAGATCTCATCCCTTACTGTCCCACCTCCATGTGTCTTCACATAGGCCATTCCCTATGTATAGAAAGCATTCTTTTTTTCATTTAAATGCTCCTCTTCCTTTATGACCAAACTTCAGTACTCTCTCTCTAAGAAATCTGCCCTGATATGCACCCCTTGCTGAAAGTGAGTTATCCTTTTTCAAGTACTCTTCGATTCTTTGAGGATCTCCATTGCCTTAGTCACAGACATCATAACTATCTGCAGACATGGCATATCCCTCTTGGTAGGCTTGGGCTCCTTGAGTCCAGGGGCTGGATTTTTTTTTCTTCTTCATCTCCCTAGGAGCCAGCATAGGGCTTTACATACCTTATGCACCTTATCAGTTTGTTGAATTAAATTGAATTGGATACTCAGAAAATAGACCCTTACTGCCACTTTTCTGAATTCTGACCTTAGCTTTGAATGTAATGATCTTTTGTGGGAATGGAGAAAGATCGGCAATGAATATTAGGTTGGTGTTCTATATGACATAGACTTTCAGCCACTTTGCCTGTTTTCTTCATAAGGATAACTTTTCAATCTAGAAAATCTAGATAAATGGCTCCTGCTTAGTTTCTTTGGTTCAATTGTCTCAATAAGAACCACCCAGAACCAAGACAGACCAACTCCTTGTTAACTGTAGCAACTTCAGCAGGCAAGAGCCAGAAGGGAGGAGACAAAACAAAGACAAAAAGAAAAAACATAAACCTGAGTGCTTTTAGTCACCTGAGGGAAAGGAAATTAAAGCCAGCCCTATGGCCTTCATGGGGTGACCTGCAGCTTTGAAGTTACCATCCTTGATACTACTTCTCTCTAAGGAGAGATGAATTTATTCACTATTGGCTGCCTCTTCTCAGGCCAAGGGAGAGTATTCTGTTTCAGACAAGACAGTCCCCTTTATACATTGACTACTTTTGATCATGCAAATTCTTCCCTTTTTGAACAGAGAAAGAATCGAATTGTTTGTGGTCTAATCTAGAATTGTATACTGGCATAAGAGAGGAAACGACCATTTCTATAAAATGAAAACTGCCTTTGACTTTAGATTGACTTTTATCTCTCTGGCTAATTACAAAAGCTGAATTGGTACTGTCCTCAGAAATGACAAGAAGGATATTATTAAAATAATTTGGGTGACCACAAGTACTAGGACAGGGATAATTTTCATTCTGAGAGTTATATTCCTCAATAAAGTGAGTCTTGATAATATAACTTCAAGGTGGTGTTTTTAACAATTTTATAGTCTGAATGCAGGTCAGAGCATACTATTTTCACTTTATTTTTTTCATTTTTTTTTTCCTTTTGGTCTGTTTCTTCTTTCACAACATGATTAATATGGAAATATGTTTTACATGATTGCACATATATAACCTATTTAAAATTCTTGCCTTTTTAGGGGAGGAGAGAAAGGGAGGGAGGAAATTTAGAACTCAAAAATTTTTTAAATGAATGTTCAAAATTGTCTTTACATGTCATTGGAAAATAAAATATTATTTTTAAAAAACTACTTTCACAAAAATCCCAAACTACCTTGTTTTCTACAGTGTGAATGAAATATAGTAAGAACTTTCTGGTAATGCTTACAACAGACCACATCCTTATTTTTCTACCTCCATCTTCCTTGGCATGCTATAGTGGCTGACTATTGTTTGTAAGAGTATTCAAATGGTCTATCATAGGAACTTAATGTATGTCTTCTAACCTGTTTCTGTGTTTCTGTGTCTCTTAACTCAGGGAAGGAAAGTATGGCCATGCGGCCTGCTTTGGCCTCCAGCCAGGCTGTCTTCTACCTGATGGTAGCCGAATGATGTCTGTGGCTGCCCTGGTAGTAAATTTCTCCCAGCCTGTTGCAGGCCGTCCCTCCCTGCTGAGACATGATGAGGTGAGGACCTATTTCCATGAGTTTGGTCACGTCATGCATCAGATATGTGCACAGGTGAGTGGCTTTTTGAAATCTTTCATTCCCCAAAACCCCATTGTTGCCACTGCTTTGTTCCAGATCTAGTGGGTTTTTTTTTTCTTCTTTTGACTGGTATCATGTTTTGTCACCTTAAATCCCTTTTTTCTCCCAAGAACTAAACCTGTTCAAAGGTTTTGCCATTATTCTACAGCACTACAAAGGTAGTATAACCTTTGATTTCCTTTCTCTTAATTTTTTTCCCACTTAATAGTTTTTTTTTTCTCACTCCCACCTCCTTCCATATATCCCCTTCAAGAAAGAAAAATAAAATTGTTTTTGTTTTGTTAAAAAAATGTAGAAGTGAACAAAACAAATCTCAACTTTGGACAACGGTGCAAAAAAGTGTGTCTCATTCTGCATATTGAGTCCATCATGAACCCTGTGGAATCACAGTTGGTCATTGTATTGATCAGAGATCTTAGGACAGAGTTATATAATGTTTGACTTGTGTGTCTCCCTGATTACTACACCCTACTTCAGAGGCATAAACCATTGACAGATAAGCCTAAGAAAGCTCATCTTGGGGCAGTTAGGTGGTGCAGTGAATAGAGCACCAGCCCTGGAGTCAAGAGGACCTGAGTTCAAATATGGCCTCAGACACTTAACACTTATTAGCCCTGTGACCTTGAGCAAGTCACTTAACCCCAATTGCCCCTCCAAAAAAGCAAAAAAAAAAAAAAGCTAAGCTTAGGGAAAGAGAGTAAATTTCTATGGTTCAAGGCAGGTTGGGTGCCCTATACTGGCTCCGCTTTTCATTTCTATTCTTCTATTCAATGTAAGATGTTGGTGTAAACTGCATAGATTACCTGAGATTTGATCTTGTGCTTGTTAACCTTTTGTTTACCAGATTCAGTTTTATATCCTTTATTTCCTAGAGATGCCATCTTTTATTTTTAAAAAGAGGCAAAAGAGGTTTTACTCTTTTTTTTTTTTACAAATGTTTTAGAAAGTCCAAAAAGCAGGCTGAAGGAGGACAGAGTTGGTAGCATCCCAGGCAGCAGAAACACAAAATAAACACATGAGAAAAGTCCCACCCTGTTTCCAAAAGGCACGGGCCTCATGAGGGCCCTTGTAGTTATAAGGGGTTCAAGAACTATGACACTGGAGACTCTCCTGGGAGCTCAGAAAAGAAGAAAAGAGAGTTGTTTTCTGAAGATGAGGGGAGTGAAAATCAAGAAATGTAGAGGTGCAGATTTTCAACAAAGAGAAAAGGAGTGGTTCAGTGTGTCTTTACAGTTCCAGCTAACCACCCCTAAACAGCTTAGATTTTGCAAACAGTAGACAGACTGCCCATTCAAGAAGAAAAGAACTAATAGCCTCTGCCTGTTGTATTTTAATTATATGTATGCTGATTGGGGAGGTTAGGAAATCAAGATAGATTTTTGCTGGGGTCCTATTAAGTCTCTGATTCTGCAGAAGTAGTGGGCTAACCTCAGGGGAAGCAAGCAGATTGGTTTCTGTCTTGGTTTTCTTGTAGTTTGGAGAATTCATACAATGGTATTTTAGCACCTTTGTTTCCTTCGCTGAAATAATAGCAGTTTTCAAGGAGTTTCAGTGGTTTCATGGATATGTATATATGAAGAGAGAGAGAGAAAGAAAGATATGTATATATGTGTATATCTATATACACACATATGCACACATATGTATGCATATATACATATATAATTAATAACTAATAATTATAGCTAACATTTGAAGGGTTTTTTACATGTGTTATTTCATTTAATCCTCGCCACAAGCCTGTAAAACAGGTGCTTATTATTTTCCTGGGCCACTCTGGTCTCCTCCTCTGCCAAGACTAAGGGAGCTCCAACATGTAACCTGTGCTGGTCCCCTGACTCCCACCTTAGTTCAGGAACCCTGCCTCCCTACCCACCTCCTAGGAGCAGACTTGAGCTGGACATTTCCCTTTTCTTTGAAAGGCGATGATTTAGCTGGTACTTGAGATGTTTCTTTGCACTGCAAGAGCCATGAGCTAAGGTGATGACTAGATGGGAGGGAAATGATAGCCCTTTTGGAGAAGGGTTGTCAAGAGAGGAGAGTGTTGTTTTTTAAGGTGCTTGTTTATTTAATGTAAATAATATCAAGCCTTAATATCTTTTCTGTAACATGGAATAATATTTTACAGTGATGTTTTGAATGTATATAATATATTTATAACAAAACAAAACAAAAAAGAATCCTAAAGTCTTCCAAAGCTGTTTTGTCTCTATAATGTTATCATTGTACAAATTGATTTACTTGTTCTGCTCACTCTTTTCTGTGTCAGTTCATAGGGATCTTCCCAGTTTCCTCTGAAAGTATTCCTTTCATCATTTCTTATGGCAAAATAGCGTTCCATTCTATTCCTACCCTCCCACTTCTTTAGGGCACCCTCCTTAGATTCTAGATTTTTGCTACCACTGAAAGACCAGCAGCTTCAATATTGAAAATTATGTTCTTCACTGCATTTAAAGTCAGACTTTTTCATTATTTTGCAGAACTTTTTTTCTTCTTCCTTTTTTCTTTTTTATTATAAAGGATGGCCTTCTGGGAGAGGGCAAGAGGAGGGATATACAGAGTGGAAAAGGTGGGTGATATATAGGAAGTCAATAGAAATTTTTTTTAAAACTACATTTGTTTTATTTGTGATATTTCATATCTGATTAGTTCCTCCTTCATAGCACAGCTGATCACAATGCATTTAGCCAGGTTGGAATCTCCCTTTTACAGTAGAAGAACATATTCAGCAGTGTGAGCTTTGCCTGACCTCATTAATGCACACAAATGTGTCACACCCTGCAGAACAGGGCTTTAATACATGACCTTGATTGGTCAAACTTCTTGTAGGATTATCTCTGAAATACTATTTATAATTTCTTATTTGCTTAGCACTTAATCCTTTCAAGTGCTCCTATGCTCCATCGGGGCGTTAAAATATGTTTAAAGAGCAATATTTGGAGCCAGTGTTTAGTGGATTTGTTTTCCCCAGTTATTGATAGGATAGGATGGCATAACAATTTCAGAGTCCTTTTTTTCTTCCCTAAACAACATAGTGGTGCTTTGGTATCATTTTCATATACAGGAATAGCCTGTCTTGTCTGTCTGGGAAAGACTGAGTGAATAAATAGCTTGCAACACACGTTCAGCAGATTAGCTTGAGGATGGTGGTTCAGGGGATGAGTTCTCCACCACAGCTGTGTGTAGATTTTCAGCCGGTTGTGCTTGTCTTGGGGATGTTTAGATGTGTTGGCAGGACAGGCCAGTTTTCAGACATGTGGCAGCACTGGTTCAGTGTTTGGTCAGTGTCTCATAGCTAGATAATCAGCCCTTTGAAAAGTGTGAAAAACTATGTCAGCCATAAGCATTTATTAATCACCTAACACACGACCAGGCCCTGTGATAAGCACTGAGGATACAGAGAAAGGCAAAAAGACTGTTCCTGCCCTCCAAAAGCTCAAAATCCAATGAGGGAGACAACATTTAAACAACTCTTTATGAACAAACTACGGACAGGATAAATTGGAAATATTTAGCAGAAGGTGGGCCCTAAAATTAAAGGGGATCTACAAAGGCTTCCTGTAAGAGAAAGGGATGTTAAAATGTTCTTTTTTTTATCCTTGTTTGTGTGTTTAGTAATTTTTCAGTCATATCCAACTTTTTCTGACCCCACTTGGGATATTCTTGGCAGAGATCCTGGAGTGGCTTGCCATTTCCTTCTCCAGATAAAAAAACTGAGGCAAATGGGGTTAAGTGACTTGCCCAGGGTCACACAGCTAGTAAGTGTCTAAGGCTAGATTTGAACTTAGGTCTTCCCGATTCCAGGCTGGGCGCTCTCTCCACTGTGCCATCTAGCTATCCTATCCTTCTTTCTTTACCTTATGCTTATTTATGTACCTGCCACCTCCCCCCCACCCCCCAGTTAGCTTGTAAACTCCTTAAAGATATTGTTTTCTGCTTTTGCTTCCTCAATGCCTTACTTTAAGTTGGCACTTAATAAATGTGTTGACTGGTAAATGTGTCACATAATGTGTCCACTTCAGCCGCTGCCTTAGCTCACCTCTTGTCACCTAGCTCTTGCCCTTGTCACCTCTTGCCCGCAGTATTGCAGTAGCTTCCTATTTGACCTTCCTGCCTCAAGTCTCTCTGGACTCCAATCCATACTTGACAGAGCTGCCAAAGTGACTTTACTTGAAGTGCCGCTCTAACCATGTCACCCTCCTCATCAATCAACACCCTCTTACCTCCAGGATCAAATATAAAATCCTTGTCCAATATTTAGAGCTCTTTTAGCCTGGCTCCTTCCTCCCTTTACCGTCTTTTTACACATTTCTCCCCTCCTTGCCCTATATGGTACAGCCATAATGGCACTGGCCTGCTTGCAATTCCTCATCTCCCATCTCCTTGCCTTTCTACTCTCTGTCCCCCCAGACCTGGAATGCCCTCCCTTCTCCCCTCCATCTCTTAAAATCCTTGGCTTGCTTCAAGATACAGCTTAAACACTACCTTCTATATGAAGCCTTTCCCATTTCTCCCAAATTCTAGTGTTGTTCCTACCCAAAATACCTTGCATTCATTTTCTTTATATTCTGTACATATTTACAATGTACTTGTTCTTTTACCCATTAAAATATAAGCTGCTTGAGGGCAGGGACTGTTTCATTTGTCTTTTTATCCCCAGTGCTCAGTACAATGCCTAGCATCTACTAGGCATTTTAAAATACATACTGATTGGTTCATTTTATTGAACTGAATGATATAAAACTGAATTTTTTTTAGGATAAATGTATGGCATTTATAAAACTGCACCAAAGTAAACTGAAAATTGCTCTTATCTAGAGGGTAACATACAGTTATTCTGGAATAGGTGTTCTTATCCTAGGGTCTGTGACTTTGTTTTATAATATTTTGGTGACTGTATTTCCTGCTCAAGCTACCATTTTTGAAGTCTTAGTTTGGGGGTAGCCACCACCCCCATTCCTTACACACACACACACCTGTGTCCTAGCCAGGATTTAGCTGTTGTATTGTCCTTTTTCTACTTATTTCCTACTTTGGCAGTGCTTTGTTCTCAGAGCTGGGCCTGTACTTGGTGAATCCTCACACAATCTTGTCTCTAGTGGAGCCTCACCCTTCTCCAATAGAATTAATTTAATACAGAGAAGACTGCCTACTAAATAGAAACACCTTGATGTAGTGGGTAAAGGGCCACATATAAAGTTCAAAAGACTTGAGTTCAAATCCTGATCCAGAAACTCACTTGCTGTGTGATGGTTTCCACTTCACTTAACCTTTCTGAGCTTTGGTTTCCCCACCTGTTAAATTAGTATTTTAATACATGTAATACCCACCTTGAGGGGTTATTAGGAGATTCAGCTTGAGATAATATGTGAAAAGCATGTTTCAAACTTTAAAACTATAATTGTCTATTATAACTGTTAGTAGAATTTCTCTTTCTGAAGCAAGAACAGAAAAGACAGGATGAATATTAAAAATAAGAATATTTGTTTTGCATGACTTCATATGTATAATCAATAGCTTATTTCTTGCCTTTTCAGTGGGTAGGGGAGGAGCAAAGGAAGAGATAGTGTTTGGAACTGAAAATAAAAATTAAAAATAAATTAAAATGAAGGAAAATGAACATATTAGGAAGAAAAATTGGTCAGGGTTTTTCCCATCTGGATTGAGGCAGACAAGAGAGACTCAGAACCCATCTCAACCACAGGCAACCTAGCAATCTTTTGGCAGACTAAAAATATTCCCTCTTTTGCTCTTTGCTATCACTTGGATGTCAGGCTAATGAGCTGGGGTTAATACAGGTCAGTTTTTTAAAATACCTCATTATTTGAAATTGAGTAGTAATTTACTGATATCCATCTGTTAAGGAGGAGATAGAAATGAAAAGTACTTTGTCAATAAGGAAGCACTTGGTGACTAAGTAGGGGGCGAAGAGAGAACTGGCCTAGGAATTTAAGTCTCCAGCATTCCAGTTTCCTTTTGCCCCAGACCCCAGGCAATCAATGCATGTGTCATTTTATACATCTGCAAAATAGAGATGATGCAACTAGCTGACCTACTTGCATTGTAGGGCTGTTGTGTAGATAACAGTAATGATTTTCCTTTATAGAACACTAAGGGTTCCAAAATGCCTTTCTCACAACCATCCTGTGGGAAGGGCAGTTAACAAGTAACACAAAATTCTGCCTAAAGTGTGATTCATATTCTTCTTCTTACTCTTCCTACTTCCAGCGATTGATAGCAATGCAGGTCACTTGGGAAAGGAGCCAGTGGTGTTTCAGCTTTCTCTTTGTGGGTTGCAGCTGTCCCCTTTCTGTGGCTGGATTTATTCCCTCCGGAGGACTTCTATATTCTTTGAATTTGACTATAGATCTTTCAGGTCAGGAGGCGGAGGAACTTGGCTTAGGAATCGATAGTGGGGCTAACCCAGAACAACCAAGGTCAAGTCTCTTGAGACAAGTCCTTTTTACAAATAAAGTACCATCATTGATTTCAGCAGTCTCCTTCATCTCTCTTGGGGTTCTGGCTTATGAAAACAACCCTTCAGTGGAACTACTGAAAACAGGTTTCTTAATTAGGAGGACAAGCCAGGTGACTTTGTTGTTTAAGTAAAACCAAGTTGTAGTTGGGAATTTTCAGTGGTTCAGTTTATACAAAGAGTTTACTTTGGCACACTACAAATGTATGAGTCGCCAAGTTAATGTCTCTTTATGGTATCAAGTCATCTGTTGTGGGTTCCGCTGGAGCATAAGAGCTCTTAATGAGGTATATTTTAGCCATCCTATTATCTATTGAAGAGAATAATGGAGAAAAATCTTTATTTCAGGAAGCCTTTCTCCTCTCAAGGATTTTTAACCAGACTAGAATTCATGCTTGCATTGTTTTCCAGGCATTTCATGTCAGAATATTTCCTGCAGCAATGGAACCTGATGACTTTTGGGGTTGGCACCTGCCTGGATGGTGATTCAGTATATTACTCTATTTATTTTGTGGGACATTGAATCTATTTTTAAAATACTCTAGTATCTCTGGAATGCTTGTTAGCATTGTTGACTAATTCTCAGAGCTAGTTTACTCCAACACCCTACAATTTTTCACATTGAGAACTATATGAAGGATTTAAGAAGTATAGGGATGAATCAGAGAGCTGGCAAACTGAACTTGCCCCAGTACCATAACAGTGAATAATTCAGAGGCCACCTCGCACACGCAGAGAAAGCTGCTTCTCTTCCCTGCTCCAGATCTCCCGGTGTCGAGCTGGCTCCATTGTGTAGAGGGGTTCCCAGACTGCTGTGACCAGCTCTTTCCCATCTATGGATTTTGTTGTTGCTGTTGTTTTGTTGGGGTCACATACCAGTGGTGGCTAGCTATGAATTCTTGTGTGTTTGGGGCTTTAGTTGTTTGCTGGAAATGGAGCCTTTGAATTTTGCTGGATCTGTGCAGCTTTTATTTGAAAAAAAATATTCAAATGGAGTTGCCTTGAGGGCACACAGAGAATCAGCATGACAGACTTGTCGGGAAATTAGTGAGTTGATGGAGCTATTTTTAGGCCTCCCTCCCTCAGAATATTTCCTTTTGTTCTTTAGAAGACATTGTTGATCTGTTCATTCACTGACTGTGCTCTCCCCCCCTTCCTTCCACCTACAGGATGGCTGGTGAACAGAATAAGCCTTCTCTTCTCTTCTCTACCATAGTGACATAAACATTCCACTGGTTCTTTTCTTGCATCTTAGTTCTTTCTTATTAGACATTCATTTGTTCAACCTTCTTCAGAGGACCGAAACTCCCGGTCTTTGTTCTCTGGGGTTGATGGGGTTTTTTTTTCCTCCTCACTAGCAAAGCATTTTAAGATGATTTGCATAGACATGATACACTTGTCAGCTATGAAGACTGCATTTTTTTTCTGAACCATTAAATAGTGCCAGGTGATACTGTAATGTTAACCTTTATTCTATATGGTAGTGTTTATTTTAAAACTACAATCTTAAGAAGTTTGCTTGCTTCAGTCACAGATTAATCAATCATTTACTAAATACTTACAGTATGCTAGACTCTGCTAGGCACTGGGGGTACCGATACAAACCTAAGACAATTTACTTCCTCAACACACTTACCTTCTGCTGTGACAACACAGCATGGTCACAGATCAGTCAATCAGCAAGTATTTATTAAGTGCCTACTGTCTACCAGGCTCTGTGCTAGGCACTGGGGATTTAATTACGATGATTGAAACAATCCCTGCTGTCAAGGGGTTTACATTCAGATAAGTACATACAAGGTATTTTTTAAAATTTATGTTATTTTTAAAAGATGATTGCACATGAAACTACACTTGCTATACCTTTTAAATATATAATAAAGTTATGGTTTAAGTTTTTTTTTCTTCCCTCTCCCTCCTCCCTAGAGATGGCTACCATTAAACACAGATATGTAAATATATGTAAAGTCATTCTGTACATACTTCTTTTTTTTTTTGCTTTTTTGGAGGGCAATTGGGGTTAAGTAACTTGCCCAAGGTTACATGGATAGGTTTTTGTTTGTGTGTGCTTTAAGTGTCTGAGGTCAGATCCGAACTCAGGTCCTTCTGACTCCAGGGCTGACACTCTACTCACTGCGCCACCTAGCCGCCCCCCTGTACATACTTCTATTTATCAGTTTTTTCTGTTATACAGGCAACAGCAGGCATACCATTTTGTACAAAATGTATGACTAGGAATAATGTATAATCAACCTGGAAAGATAGGTGGAACCAGATTGTAAAAGGCTTTAAATGCCAGACAGAGGAGTTTGTATTTTATCTTATAGGTAATATGAAGCCGGTAAAGTTTCTCGTGCAAGGGAATAATATGGTCAAACCTGCACTTTAGAAATATGAATTTAGCAGCATTTATTATGCACTTGCTAAGTGCCAGACACCATGCTAAGCATTAGAGATACAAAGAAAGAGGAAGCAGGGCCAAGATGGCAGAGAAAAGGCAGTGGCTCACCTGAGTGCCCCCCCAGGCCCCTCTGAATACCTCTAAATAATTCCATAAAACAATTCCTGGAGCAGTAGAACCCACAAAAGGACAAGGTGAAATAATTGAGCAGCCCAAGACAACTTAGAAGGTCAGCAAGAAAGGTCCCCGTTGCACCTGGGTGAGAGGGAAACATAGTTCAGCACAGACCAGACCACAGCAAACCAGGAGCAGGCCTTGGAAGTCACTAATTCAGCAGTGGCAGCAGCTACTTCCAGAGCTCGCAGCCCACAGATGGAAAGGGGGTTGACAAACTGATCAGAAGATTACAGAAGTCTCTTTGCTGCCACTGAGGCATGACATTGTTGCTTTGCCCATATGGCAACTCCAGGGCAAGGAAGAGCACTAGCATGTAAGAGCTAATAGCTGCAGTGGAACAGGGGCCCTCTTCACAGTTCCAGGGCATATAAGAGTGCTTGTGGTCACTCACAGATCAGAACACAGACCAGGAGAGGAGTGAAATACCTCTCCTTAGACCTTGGAAGAATTAAAAACTCATGGGTCTCTAGAAGTACCTCTGAAAACAGCTGCAAAAAACCCCCGAAGCCTAGGACAGTGTACCGTTCACCCTGGAAGCAAAGATTTAAAAGTCAAGTAATAGGCTGGGAATATGAGCAAATAACAGAAAAAAATTCTGACCACTGGGGCAGCTGGGTGGTGCAGTGAGTAGAGCGCTGGCCCTGGAGTCAGAAGGACCTGAGTTCAGATCCGGCCTCAGACACAATGTACACACAAACAAAAACCTAGCCATGTGACCGTGGGCAGGTTACTCAACCCCAATTGCCCTCCAAAAAGCAAAAAAAAAAAAATTCTGACCATAGAAAGTTACTGTGGTGACAAGGAAGATCAAACACACAGTCAGAAGATATCAAAGTTAAAGCTCCTACTTTCTTCAGTGAGCATTTGTACCTTCTTTCCATTTGGTCAGTTCTACTTTTTAAGAAGCTTTTTTCCTTTAGTGAATTTTTGTGCCTTTTTTCCATCTAAAAAGTCTTCTCCTTGTTAGCTTTTTTTTAAACCTCCAAAGACCTCCAAGAAAAATATGAACTGGTCTCAGTCCATGGAAGAAGGATTTTGAAAATCAAGTAAGTCAGGTAAAGTAAAAATTGGGAAGAGAAATCAGAGTGATGCAAGAAAATTATGAAAAACAAGTCAACAGCTTAGTGAAGGAGACACAAAAAAATCCCGAAGACAATAACACCTTAAAAAAACAAATTAGAGGGGTGGCTAGGTGGCACAGTGAATAGAGCACCAACCCTGGAGTCAGGAGGACCTGAGTTCAAATCTGACCTCAGATACTTAATACTAACTAGCCATGTGACCTTGGGCAAGTCATTTAACCCTAATTGCCCTGCCTTCCCCCCTCCAAAAAAGAAAAAAAAAAACCCAAAACTAGGCCAAATGGTAAAAGAGGTTTAAATAAAAAAGCTAATGAGGAGACTTTTTAGAACTGATCAGATGGAAAATAGGCACAAAATTCGCTGAAGGAAAAAAGCTTCTTAAAAAATAGAACTGCCCAAATGGAAAGGAGGTACAAATGCTCACTGAAGAAAATAATTGCTTAAAAATTAGAATTGAAGGGGTGGCTAGGTGGTGCAGTGAGTAGGGCACCAGCCCTGGAGTCAGAAGGACCTGAGTTTGGATCCGGCCTCAGACACTTAACATACACACAAACAAAACCCTAGCCAAGTGACCTTGGGCAAGTTACTTAACCCCAATTGCCCTCCAAAAAACAAAAAAAAAAAAAAAAAAAAAATAGAATTGAGCAATTGGCAGCTAAGGACTTTATGAGAAATCAAGAAACATTTTTTTTAAAAAACCGAAAGTTTTTTAAAAAACTGAAAAAATAGAAGACAATGTGAAATATCTCACTGGAAAAACAGCCAACCTGGAAAATAGATCTAGGAGAATTCATTTTAAAATTATTGATCTACCTGAAAGCCATGATCTAAAAAAGAGTCTAGACATCATCTTTCAAGAAATTATCAAGGACATTTAACCTGATATTCTAGAACCAGAGAGTAAAATAGAAATTGAAAGAATACACAATCACCTCCTGGAAGAGATCCCAAAATGAAAACTCCCAGGAATATTATAGCCAAATTCCAGAGCTTCCAGGTCAAGGAGAGAATGTTGCAAGCATCAGAAAGAAAAAATTCAAATATCAAGGAGCCACAGTCGGGATATCACAAGATTTAGC
The DNA here is from genome assembly GCA_011680675.1 of Gymnobelideus leadbeateri. NCBI lineage: Eukaryota > Metazoa > Chordata > Mammalia > Diprotodontia > Petauridae > Gymnobelideus > Gymnobelideus leadbeateri. The sequence goes on along the minus strand of WOXC01004569.1, from coordinate 1,503 downwards.
AGTTTCTACCTTAAAGGATCAGAGGCTTGGAATTCTGATGTTCCATAGTGCAAGGAGTAAGATTTATAACCAAGAATCACCTACCCAGAAAAACTGAGTATAATCCTTCAGGAGGAAAAATTGGATATTCGGTGAACTAAAGGACTTTTAAACATTCTTGGTTAAAAGACCAGAGCTGAATAAAAAATTAGACTTTCAAATACAAGACTCAAGTGAAGCATAAAAAGGTAAAAAACAGGAAAGAGAAATCATAAGGGACTTAATAAGGTTAAACTGTTTACATCCCTACATGTAACTCATAAGAACTTTCTTGGGGCAATTAGAAGGAGACCGGGGCACAGATGTGAGTTGAATATGAAGGGATGATAACTAAAAAAAATAAAATTGAGGGATGAGAGAGGAAAGCATTGGGAGAAAGGGAAAGGTGGAATGGGGCAATTGTCTCACATAGAAGAGGGTAATAAGCTTTTACAGTGGAGGGGAAAAGTGGAGAGGTGAGGAGGAGTGAGTAAACTTTACTCTGAACTGGCTCAAAGAGGAAATCATATACACACTCAATTAGGTATAGAAATCTATCTTACCCTACAGGAAAGTAGGAGGGCAAGGGAGTAAGAAAAGGGAGGAGGGGGTGATAGAAGGGAGGGCACATTGGGGAAGATGGTAGTCAGAAGCAAAAGATTTTTGAGGAAGGACAGGGTCAAAGGAGAAAGAGAGTAGGGGGGGAGATAAGATGGAGGCAAATACAGTTAGCAGCCATAACTGAAAAAAAAATTTGAAGCAAGTTTCTCTGACAAAGGCCTCATTTCTCAAACATATAGAGAACTGAGTCAAATTTATAAGAATACAAGTCATCCCCCAATTGATAAATGATCAAAATATATGAACAGTTTTTAAATGAAGTAGTCAAAGCTATCTGTAGCCATATGAAAAAAATACTCTAAATGACTATTGATTGAAAAAAATGCAAATTAAAACAATTCAGAGGTATTGCTTCATACCTATTAGATTAGCTCATAGGGCAGAAAAGGAAAATGACAAATATTACAGGAAATGTGAGAAAAATAGAGATAGAAAGATTAAGATAGTTCTTGCCCTCAAGGAGAGTAGATTTTTTTTTTTTGAGGGCAATTGGGGTTAAATAACTTGCCCAAGGTCACAGGCTAGGTTTTTTTCGTTTGTGTGTGTTAAGTGTCTGAGGCCCCACCCGAACTCAGGTCCTTCTGACTCCAGGGCCGGCACTCTAATCACTGCACCACCTAGCTGCCCCCAGAAGAATAGATTCTAATAGGAAAACAAGATTTTATCTAGTGAAAGCCTCCTACAGAAGGTGGGATCTGAGTTATCTTAAAGAACACCAGGGAAACAAAAGGCTAAGAGGAGGAGAGAGTATTTCTGGCATGGAGAACTATCTGTGCAAAGTCACAGAGGTAGGAGAGATGGAGTATTACATTCTCATAATAGGACATTGCTGTTGTTGTTTAGTCATGTCTGACTCTTCATGAC
>WOXC01004568.1:0-59238 GCA_011680675.1 Gymnobelideus leadbeateri | reverse complement strand
GGTCCAATGGCTTGCTATTGCCTCCAGGTTCAACTACAAGGTTCTAAGCTACCTTTCCAGTCTTTCCTTTCCACCCATTCCACACCCTATGATTCAACTACATTGGCTTATTTGCTGTTTTGTTAGCACTATTCTCTACTTCCCTTGTCATTCTACGAAATGCCTAGAATGCTGTCCCCTCATCACCTCAGCTTCTTAAGTTTTCCCGACATCTTAGAAATCTCAGTTCAAACTCGACCTCCCTCAGCTTCCCAGCTACTAGTGCCTTTCCCTCCAAGACTGCCTGCTAGCTGTTCTCTTCATATCTTGTTTGAAAATCTAGTTACTTATCTACTAGTGTTAGTTACTAAGTTATTTAACTAGCTTCTACCTAGTTACTGACATGTGGTCTCCCTCATTAGCATGTGAGCTGCTCCTCAAAGGCTATCCCCTTCATTAGCGCACTGCCTGACATAGTAAGTGCTTAATAAATGTTTTTGATTAAATGGAAACAATCTAAATTGAATGCTATAGAATAAAAATAACCAAACTTGTTCCCTAAGAAGAGACATAAGAAAGCACTTCATCCCCTTTATTTTTTTTTTTGCTTTTTTTTTGGAGGGCAATTGGGGTCAAGTGACTTGCCCAAGGTCACACAGCTAATTTTTGTGCTAAGTGTCTGAGGCCGGATTTGAACTCAGGTCCTCCTGACTCCAGGGCTGGTCCTCTACTCATTGTGCCACCTAGCTGCCCCAATCCCCTTTATTTTTGCAAAGGTGGGAAACTATGGACATGGAACAGTATACTGAACAGACTTTTCAATGTGTTGGTTAGTTCTGAGGACCTGTTTTTTTCTTTGTTTTCCATTCTTTATGAGGGTTGGTTTGGTGAGGAGAGGAGGGAGAGGAAGTAGAGATATACTGGGAAGTAGAGTTGATTTTTAAAATAGCAATAAAAATTTATTTTCAAAAAGACAGCTCTATCTACTTATGCATGTGCATATTTTCTCCACATGAGAAATGTAAGATCCTTGAGGGCAAAAACTATTAATGCCTGGAATAAAGGAGGCACTTTAAAAATGCTTGTTGATTGACCAATACTAAAACCCTACGAATGTGTGACATTGATTCCTATACCATGAATCAATATCCATTGCTATAAACTACTGGTGTAAAAACATGGTTCCATCATTAACCAAAAGGCTTTTCAGTTCAGAATACATATGTAGTGTACGTGCAAGTTAGCTGGCATCTGACATTGGCTAGTGTGTCAACTTAATCACCATCTATTATTTTAGGAAGCCTTTCCTTCTTGGTACCATGCTATATTGAAGACTAATTTTTTTAATTTATCAAGAATGCTACATCCAGACAAATCCTAAGGTCCTTTGTGTAATCCTCATTTTCCTCTTAAAAGTACTCATACTAAATTTTAAAATGAAATCTCATCAGAAGGCAAGAGTTTTGATTCCCATGTTTCAATACAGAAGCTTGAAATTCAAACAAGCAAATTGAGGTCAAGAAACAACTCCATTCGATTTCCCTTAGAGGAAGTGATTATAGGAAATAATCCTATATTATTAACCTGGAAAGAAGGGATTTTAAATTCTCAGCATGGATGTGACTAGAATAAACATAGTAAAATTTCCATTTGTAAAACAGTCTCTAAAAATAAAAGGGACAATGAATTGACTCTCCCATAAAGGCAGCTCTGATTAATCAAATGAATTAGTCTGTTTCCTAACAAATGAATCCAATCTTATTCTTTGAGTGAAGCAGTAAGTTGATTACCACTTCAAAACTTCTTTCTTTCTTCGATCTCTGAACTTGATTTCAATAATTCAGAAAACTCACGATTAACATTTCTAATATTAACAAAGGTCCCAGCCCCTCAAATTTGTCAATGAGCAAAAAACTGTTTCACCTATCCCCGCCAAAGCTCTTTGGTTCTACTCTTTTTCAGCTGAAATAGCTGAATGTTACATATGTTACAAAGAACGTTACATACAAAAGCAACTCTCACGTGTAGCACTGACCCAAGTCAGTGCTCCCAAACCTAATTTTGGTCTCTCTGGGGCAAGTCTGCTGCTACATAACCAGCTTCCCCCAGCACAGAGAGAGTTCATTTAGAACCACACAAGAACAGAGCTGAATGCTCCCCTCATCCATCCTACAAATGAATTACAGAAAAGGAAACTAAGGAGAAGTGAGTCTCTGGAGGGGGCAAGACTCAGGAATTAAAGCTGAGTCTTTAGTTTCTTGGGCTACACCAGGCTGGATGCCTCCATTTCTGTATCACTTCTCCTATCAACTGATGCCCCTTTCATTAATTTCAATAACCCAGTCAGTTATACTTTTCATTCTGTTGGGGCCCCTTTAAGACTCTACCTAAACTCTGAGAACCCATGGAAAACTCAGGCAAAGGACAGAGCAACTCAAGCAGGGTTGGAGGTACCTGAGCATGTATTCTACCCCGTGATTTTGGGGTATTGAGTATGCGCTGCTAATGGGAGCACTCCCCTGCCAGGAGAAGCCTGCTACTGCTGAGGCACCTGGGAGAACAGGGGGGAGGGAGGGGAAAGGAGCTAAAAGGAGGGAGGCAAGGTGAAAGGAGGAGGAGGGAGAAAAGAGGGGATTGTGAACGAGAAAGAGATTAAACGGCAAGACATTACATCTTAGTGTCAGGACTCCTTTGGCTGTTTGGGAGGAACAGGCTCCCCCAAGGGGTTCGTGGGGGCAAACCAGAGGTCACAGTAGGGCGATTGAGAAAGGAACTCTCCAAGGGGTCGTGATGGGGCGACCAGAATAGCGGAAGGCAATTGGAGTGCGGCAGAGGCGGCTGGAGAGGTGAGTTTGACGTCGGCCTTGAAAGGCGGGCCTTAACACATTTCATTTCTCCCTGAGCCTCAGTTTCCTCATCTGTAAAGGAGAGGGCTAGACTAATCTCTAAGATACCTTTAAACTCTAAAATCTCAGGCATAAAACAATTATTCAAGTTGTATTAATTTTCCTGAAGACTCTGCACACCCCCATTCAGTAGAAATGCTATGAAGAAGGGAACAGTCCAAAGTCGTTTCCAGAGGACACTCAGGAGAAGTTTCAATAGGTCTATATAGGCCACCAGTTGGAAAACCATTTCTTTGCTGGGTGAGTGAAGGTACAAACAGCTATCTCCACCACAGGCTTGAGTTTGGTTATCCAGAACCCTCAGATTAACTCAACAGGGCTCTACCACCACAACAAACATAGTCAACAATTATCCACTCTAGCAGCAAGGTTTCAGGTTTCTTTGACTCAAGTAATTGTCAAAACCAAACTTCAAATTTTAATGGTGGGGGAGAACAGTAGGTTTATTATCATTATATCTAGTTAAGCCAACAAAGTAAGCTTTAATTCCTTAAACCCATGCCAAATAAAGTCCAAATCTATACTGAGTCTCAAAAGCAAATCAGTTTGGGATTAAAAATTAAAAGGTTGTCACAAATAAAAATGGATAACCTAGAAAGATGGTGTTTCTCTTGTAGCAAAACATTTTTCTTCCATTCATACTAACAAGTACATTTGATTGACCAATAGTGGAGGAGATGACCAAAGTGGGGCTCTAGCCGTTTACAAAACGTGCTCTCCAGATAAGGCAGTCTAAGATTAAAAACCGGCTCCAAACATCTTACCAGCAGATGAGAAGTATCATGGCATCTGTTTAAGGCTTTTCCCTTGCAAAGCTAAATCCATTCCATCACCTTTAGCAGCCTTTCCCCTCCTAGATTTCTAAACTTTCTCTATTCCTACACTCCTCTCCCTTTTCTCTTATTCCCAATTCAACACAAACATTTATTAAGTACTGAAGGCCCTGTCCTGAATACTGGGGGCAGAAAGATGAAATCAGACATCGTCCCTCATTCTCTCCTCCTTTACTCCAGTCTCTGATTAAAAAGAAGCCCTTTTCCCCATGGCTAGCCCCACTGAAATGTATCTCGGATTCCATCCCTTCCTGTCTTCCACTGACAAACTACCACACCTCCTGTAATTATCCCCTTTCCCTCACTGATCTGGAATCTAGCCCATCTACTGGTTCTTTTTCTGATACCTTATTCATGCCCAAGTATGCCCATCCTTAAGAAAACCCTCACTGGACTCCACTACCCTCTCGAGCTATCAATCCTATCTCTCCTCCCTTTCACAGACCAAGGCTCAGTGGGGAAAACTTCCCAGAACAAATCCTCTTAACAAAAGGATTTGTTCCATAAAACTTGGACTCAGTCCAAAGACCACACCTGAGAACCTAGAAGGCCACATGTGGCCTCGAGGCTGCCAGTGCCCAAGCCCTAGAAAAGCTCTCTAGACTCACTGCTTCTACATTCTCTCCTCCTTACTTCTGAGACTCTCTGCAATATGGCTTCCTACCTCACTCAACTGAAATTGTTCTCTTCAAAGTTACCAAAAATTAATTCACTGAATCTAATGGCCTTTCCTTAATCTTCACCTTCTCAACTTCTGTTTTTTCACACCTGTGACCACCATCCCCTCCTGAATCAGCAGCTAAGTGCTGCCATGGAAAGAGAACTGGGACTGGAATAAGGAAGAACTAAATTCAAATCCAGTTTCAGATCCTTACTGTGGGACCCTAGGCAAGTCACTTAACTATGTGCATCAGTTTCCACAAATGTAAAAAGGAATAATAATAAAAGCATCTACCTCCCAGGATTGTATAGGCTCCAATGTGATAAATAGCTTTTTAAAACACAGAGAATTTTGTATTCTTTTTTTAGTTCTAAATTCTCTTCCTCCTCTTGCCTCTTTTCCCACCCAAAGAAAAGACAAGAAATAAACTATTACAAATATGTATAGTCATACAAAACAAATTTCCCCATTAACCACATTCAAAAAAACTGAAAGCAGAAAAAGAAAAAATATATACTTCAATGACGAATAGCACGTTTCATCAAGAATCCATTAGAATTGTGTTGGGTCATTAAGTTGTTCAAGCTGCTAAATCTTAATAAGTTGATCATCTTTACAAGATTGCCCTTATTGTGCATATTGTTCTGAGTTCTGCTCACTTCACTTTGCATCAGTTCATGCAGGTCTTCCCAGGTTTTTCTGAAACCATTCCCTTCATCATTTCTTACAGCACAATAGTATTTCATCACATTCAAATACCACAATATGTTCAGCCATTCTCTAATTGATGGGCTCTCAGTGTCCAATTCTTTGCCACTATAAAAAGAACTGCTATAAATATTTTTGCACATATGGGTCCTTTTCCTCTTTCTTTGAATTACATCCTGCAACTTTGCTGAAATTGTTAATTATTTCAATTAGTTTTTGAGTTGAGTCTCTTGAGTTCTCAAGAACCATCATAGTATCTGCAGAAAGTGAACATCCTGATTCCTCACTGACCATGCTTGTTCCTTCACTGTCTTTTTGTTGTCTTATTGCTATACCTAGCATGCCTAATACAATATTGAACAGCAATGGTGCTAACAGACATCTTTGCTTCATCCCTGACCTTCCTGGAAAGGCGCTTATCCCCATTACAGATAGATACTCTTTATCATTTTGAGGAAAGCTCCACTTATTGCTCTGTTTTGTTTTTTATCACAACAATGGGTGTTGTAGGGTGGCTAGATTGCCCAGTGAGTAGAGCGTCTTCCGGCCTCAGACACTTAACGCACACACAAACAAAAACCTAGTCGTGTGACCTTGGGCAAGTTACTTAACCCCAATTGCCCTCCAAAAAGAAAAAAGCAAAAAAAAAAAAGAATGGGTGTTGTATTTTGTCAAAAGTTTTTTTCTGGGGGCAGAGCCAAGACAGCACAGTGAAAGCAGGGACTAACCTGAATTCTCCCATAAATTCCTTCAGATACCTCTAAGGGGTGAACCTGAGCGTATTTCGGAGTGGCAGAACCTACAAAGAAAGAAATGGCAGATTTCCAGCCCAAGACAACCTGGGAGGGTCGACAGCATCTGTTGCACTGGGCTGCAAGAGGAGCACAGAGTGTGTGGACAGCACCAGCAACTCAGCCATAGCAGAACCAGAGCAGCCCCAGTGGACAGTGGCAATTCCCAGACCTCTCAGTACAGGACTGGGGTCTGTTGGAACTGGGTGAGAGAGAGGCACACTTCTGCTAAGGCCTGCTGCAGCAGCAACAGCTACTCCTATGGCTATCAGCCCATAAACTAATTTGAAAGTCACCTACTTAAACTATTAGGAACCAAGATGGCAGAGTAAACTCTAAGTGCTTTCATCCCCCCTTGTTGACTTTGAAAAACCCAGAGAATGTTGCCCCAGTAGAAAATCCTAGAATAGTCTAGCCAGCAGAAAGGGCATGACAGTCTTTTAGCTCAGGAGCCTAGGGCGATGGTCTGAGGCTGAGAGAACCAGTGTGTCCCAGCAAGAAGAGCCCCACCTCAGCAGACCAGTGGGAGATCCTAATTTTCAACATTCATTTCCACAAGATTTTGAGTTCCAAATTTTCTCCCCATCTCTCCCCTCCCCCCACCCCAGATGGCATACATTCTGATTACCTCTCCCAGTCTGTTCTCCCTTCCAAGAAGGATTTTAAAAGTTAAATTAGAGAAGTAGAAGAAAAATTTAACAATTCTTTTAAAAATACAATTGACCAAAAGACAAAAACAAAACCCTGATAACAAGCTACTACAGTGACAGGGAAGCTGAAAACACAAACCCAGAAGATGGTAACAATGTCAAATCAACTGTAAGCAAAGCCTCAAAGAAAAATATGAACTGGATATAAATCCAACAAGAATTCCTGGAAGAACTCCAAAAGGATTTTTAAAATCAAATAAGAGAATAGAGGGAAAACTTGGAAAAGAACTGAGAATAATGCAAGAAAGTTATGAAAAGATAGTCAACATCTTGGTAAAAGAGGAATGGGGCACTTAGGTGGCACAGGGGGGAGAATGCTAGACTTAGAATCAGGAAGACCTGAGTTCAACTCCAGCTGCAGACACTTAATAGTTGAGTGACCCTGGGCAAGTCACTTAACCCTGTCTGCCTCAGCTTCCTCATTTACAAAATAAGCTGGAGCAGGAAATGGCAAATTATAACAGTATCTTTGCCAAGAAAACCCCAAATGGGGCCATAAACAGTCAGACACAACTGAAATGAATGAACAATAACAACCCCTCCCCCCCCCCAAAAAAAAGCACAAAAAGTCCTGATGAAAGTAACAGTTAACAACCAGAATTGGCCAAATGGTATAAGAAGCATAAAAATTCACTAAAGAGAAGAATACTTTAAAAACCAGAATCAGCCAAATAGAAAAAATATATAAAAATTCATTGAAGAAAAGAACTCCATAAGAAACAGAATTTACCTAATGTTAAAAGAAATACAAAAGCTCACCGAAAAAATAATTCCTTAAAAATTAAAATTTGGCAAGTGGAAGCTATGACTCTATGACACACCAAGAAATAATAAAACAAAATCAAAAGAATGGAAAAAAAGAAGAAAATATGAAATATCTCATTGAAAAAAAATGATTGATCTGGAAAACTGAGGAGAGAGCATTTTAGAATCATTGAACTACCTGAAAGCCATGGTCAAAATAAGAGCTTAGAAACATACCACAAGAAACTATCAAGGAAAACTGCCCTGATATCCTAGAACCAGAGGGTACAATAGACATTGAAAGATTCCACCAATTACCTCTAGAAAAAGATTCCAAAATGACAGCTCCGAGAAACATTAGAACCAAATTCCAAAGCTCCCAACTCAAGGAGAAAATATTGCAAGCAGCCAGAAAGAAACAATTCAAATATTGTGGATCATGCAAGATTTAGCAGTTTCCATATTAAAGGAGTGGAGGGCTTAGAATGCAATACTCTGGAAGGCAAAGGAGCTAGGGTTGCAACCAAAAATAACCTATCCAGAAAAACTAAGTATAAGCCTTCTGGGGGGAAATGGATATTTAATGAAATAGAGGACCTTCAAGTATTCCTGCTGAAAAGACCAGAGTCAAATAGAAAATTTGATTCTGAAATACAAGATTCATGAAAAGCACAAAAAGGTAAACATGAAAGAAATAGACCTAGTTAGAAGAAATAAGGTGGGAAACTACATATTACTAAAATATACCATAGACAATGAAGTAATAGCAATGCATATATATTATGCATCAAATGGCATAGTATCCAAATTCTTAAAGGAAATATTAAATGAGTTACAGGAGAAACTAGACAGTAAAACTACACTAAAGGGGAGCTCAATTTTTCCCTCTCAGAACTAGATAACTCTAACTACAAAATAAACAAGAAAGAAGTTAAAGAGATGAACAGAATTTCAGAAAAGTTAATATGGGAGCCTCTGGGAAAACTGAATGGTAATAAGGAGTATGCCTTTTTTCTCAGCAGTACACAGCAACTTCGCAAAAATTGAGCATGTCAGGGTGGCTATGTGGCAGAGTGAATAGAGCACTGGCCCTGGAGTCAGGAAGACCTAAGTTCAAATCCGGCCTCAGACACTTAACGAAACTAGCTGTGTGACCTTGGGCGAAACACTTAACCTCAATTGCCCCTTCCAAAAAGAAAAAAATGAGCATGTGTTCACAAATAAATTCAGAAAAGCAGAAATATTAAATGCATCCTTTTCAGACCATAACACAATAAAAATTATATTCAATAAAGGGCCATGGAAACATAGATTAAAAATTAATTGTAAACTAAATAATTCTAAAGAATGAGTGGCTTGGGGAGGCTAGGTGGCGCAGTGAGTAAGAGCACCGGCCTCAGAGTTGGGATGACCCAGGATCCAACCCGGCCTCAGAAAATGAGCACCCCCACACAAATAATGACTGGACGTGTAACCTTGAGCAAGTTACTTAACCTCAATTGCTTTAAAAAAAAAAAAAGAATGAGAGGCTCAAATCACAGAAAAATATCACAGCAATAATCAATTTCATTAAAGAAAACAACAATGAAATAATACACCAAAAGTTATGGAATGCAGTCAAAGCATTACTTAGGGAAAAATGTATATCTCTAATTGCTTCCATCAGTAAAATAGAGAAAGAACAGATCAATGAACTAGAACTATCAAAATGAAAAGGGTAAATTCGCCACCAATCTAGATAAAATTAAAGCAATTATTAGGAGCTATTTTACCCAATTATATGCCAATAAATCTGACAATCTATGTGAAATGGATAAATATTTATAAAAACATGAACTGCCCAGAGTAACAAGAGAAAACAAAATATTTAAATAGCCCTATCATAGAAAAATAAATTGAACAAATCATAAATGGGCTCCCTAAGGAAAAAAAAACAAATGGATTCACAAGTGAATTCTACCAAACATTTAAAGAACAATTCATTCCAGTATTATATATTTGAGAAAAAGGCAAAGTCCTAACAAATTCTTTTTATGACACAAATATGGTTTTGACCTAAACCAGGGAGAGCAAAGCCAGAGAAAGGAAACTATAGACCAATTTCCCTAATGAATATTGATGCAAATATTAAAAGAAAAAATAAATGATTAGCAAGGAGATTACAGAAATATATCACAAAGACCATATACTATGACCAGATAGGATTTATACCAGGAATGCAGAGCTGGTTCAACATAAAGGAAACTATCAGAACAAATGACCATATCAATTAAAAAAAAATCATATGATCATCTCAAGAGATGCAAGGAAAAAAAAAAGCTTTTGACAAAGTACAACACTCATTCCCATTAAAAACGCTAGAAATCATAGGAATAAATGGAGCTTTCCTTAAAATAATAAGTAATATCTATCTAAAACCAAGAGCATTATCTTTTATGGGAATAAGCTAGAAGTCTTTCCAATAAGATGAGGAGTGAAGAAAGAATGTACATTACATCATGTTTATTCAATATTTTATGAGAAACATTAGCTATAACAATAAGACAAGAAAAAGGAATTGTAGGAATGAAAATAGGCAATGAGGAAACAAAACTATCACTCTTTGCAGATGGTATGATGATAAAGAATCCTAGAGAATCAACTAAAAATGAACTGAAACAATCAACAACTTCAGCAAAGTAGCAGGATATAAAATGAATCCACATAAATCATCAGCATTTCTGTATATTAGCAACAAAATCCAGCAGAAAAGATAGAAATAGAAATGACATTTAAAATAACTCCGGGGGCGGCTAGGTGGCACAGTAAGAGCACCAGCCCCGGAGTTGGGAGGACCTGGGATCGCTTCTGGCCTCAGTTACTTAGCACCCACACATAAATAACTAGCCGTGTAACCTCAAGCAAGTTACTTAACCCCAACTGCTTTAAAAAAAATAACTTCAGACAATATAAAAAGAAAATCTTGGAAGAATACCTACCAAGACAAACCCAGGAGCTATATGACTACAATTACAAAACACTATTCACACAAATAAAGTCAGATCTAAACAATTGGAGAAATATTAATTGCTCATGGGTACACAGGGCCAATATGATAAAAATGACAATTCTACCTAAATTTGCTTATTCAGTGTCATACCCAACAAATTACCGAAATATCATTTTTCAGAGCAAAAAAACATCATAACAAAATTCATCCAGAAGAACAAAAGATCAAGAATATCATGGGAACTGACAGAAAAAATGTGAAGGAAGGTGATTTAGCAGAACCAGATCTCAAACTGTATTACAAAGCAGTAAGTTCTGGCTAAGAAAAACAGTGGTAAATCAATAGAATAGATTAGGTACACAACACACTGTAGCAAATGAACATTGTAACCTAGTATTTAACAAACCCAAAGATTCAAGATTTTGGAAGAAATCACTATTGGGGGGTGGCTAGGTTGCGCAGTGAATAGAGCACCAGCTCTGGAGTCAGGAGGACCTGAGTTCAAATCTGGCCACAGACACTTAACACTTAGTTGCCCTGTGACCTTGGGCAAGTCACTTAACCCCAATTGCCCCTCCAAAAAGCCAAAAAAAAATTACTATTTGACAAAAAATTGCTGGGATAACTAGAAAGCAGTTTGGCAGAAACTAGCTTTGGACTACCATCTCACATTGTATACCAAAATAACATCAAAATAGGTACATGACTGAGACATAAAAGGTAATATCATAAGCAAATTAGGAGAGCATGGAAAACCTTACCTGTCAGATCTATGGATAAAAGAATATTTATGACTAAAGAAGAGACAGAGATCATTATGTGATGTAAAGGGATAATTTTGATTACATAAAACTAAAAAGGTTTTGCACAAACAATACCATTGCAGCCAAGATTAGAAGAAAGCAAAAAACAGGGGGGTCAGAGGGAAGAGGGATTTTTACAGCAAATTTCTCTAATAAATATCTCATTTCTCAAGTATATAGCAAACTGAGTCAAATTTATAAGAATATAAGTCATTCCCCAGTTGATAAATGGTTAAAGGAAATGAACATGCAGTTTTTAGAAGAGGAAATCAAATCTATAGTCATATCAAAAAAATTATCTAAATTACTATTGAATAGAGACATGCAAATTAAAACAACTCTGAGTTACCACCTCACACCCCTCAGATTGGCTAATATGACAGAAAAGGAAAATGAGAAATATTAGATGGGATGTGGAAAAACTAGGACATTAATGCATTACTGATAGAGTTGTGAACTGATCTAATCATTTTGGAAGATAATTTGGAACTATGCCCAAAGGGCTATAAAACTGAGTGTGCCTTTTGACTCAGCAGTATCACTAATAGATCTGCAACTCAAAGAGATAAAAGGAAAAGGACCTATTTGTACATAAATATTTCTAGCAGCTCTTTCTAGAGTGACAAAGAATTTGAAATCAAGGGGATGCCCATCAATTGTGGAATGACCAAATAAGTCGTGGGATAAGATTATAATGGAATACTATTGTGCTATAAGAAATGATAAACAGGATGCTTTCAGAAAAACCTGGGAAGGCTTACATAAATAGATGCAAAATGAAATGAGCAGAACCAGGGAAACACTGTACACAGTAACAGCAATACTGTTTGATAATCAGTTGTGAATGACTTAGCTAGCTATTCTCAGCAATACAATGATCTAAAACAATCCTGAAGGACTTACAATGAAAAATGCTATCCACCTCCAGAGAAAGAGCTGATAGAGTCTGAATTCAGATCAAAGCATACTTTTTTTACTTTATTTTTTCTAGAAGTTTTTTTTTTGGTCTGTGTTTTCTTTTTCAATATGGTTAATATGGAAATGTTTTGCATGACTGCACGTATATAATCTATACTGGACAGCTTGCCTTCTCAAGAAGGTGTGAGGGATGTAAGGGAGGGATAGATTTGGAATTAAAAAATTTCAAAAGTAAATGTTAAAACTATGAATTTACATGTAACTGAGAAAAAATAAAAATTAGAATATAAAAGAATGTGATTTTAGTATTAGACTAAGTTAAGCTAGAAAGGTAAAAATAATTACTACCACACACAAATAGATTCTACATCTAAATATAAGATAATTTTGTATGGCTCATGTTCTGATCTCTATACCAAGTGAAGGGTTAAATTAAATAACTATAACAAAAATGCTATAATAGGGGGAAATATTTGTGCTGAACCACAAGGTTGAAAAACAGAAAAAGTAGGCAACAGAGCTGCTGATAAACTGCAGATTTGTCTGTACAGGAGAGCTCAGGATATTCTCAAAAACAATGTTTTCAGGATAAGAAAAAGAACTTGCATCAATATTATGTCAACTGAGAACAGCTTTTGGTAAAGAAAGGTAGCCAGAATTGTTTGATCAAGGGAATAAAAATGGGGGTAATTTAGGGAGAATTTTATAGTCTCTTCCAAACTGCCTGTGTACACGCATTCTGAGAGATCAGTATCGAAGAAATATTTAATAAAATTTACATCTTTTCTCCCCAAACATCTGTGACGTCAGATTTATGATCCACTAAGACCCATAGAAAGAATGATCCCCTCCTAGATGAGTTACACTTCAATATACCCCAAGTTACATTATCTGAATGGCCAGAACTTTACAGATCTGAATCTGTAAAATTAGAGGGTTCAACCAGATGGCCTACTCCAGCTTTAAATCTATGATACGATAGTAGGAAAGCTATCCCTTTTTTCCAAAGAATTAGCAGAAAGCTTTAATTTTACCTAAATTTATTTTGAAATGTAATCTGTAGGAAGTAATACTATATCTAATGCCATATCTTCCACCAGATAAGTAACTCTCAACAAATAAACTTCAAAAGGATGACCCTCACTGGAGAGAAATCAGAAAAAATATTCATTAAATCATTAAATAATTAAATTATTAAATCATTAAATCAACTAGGTAAGCCCTCCCCAGTGGTGCTCAGAGGCATTAGCGAAATAAAAATGAAAAAGTGATAAGGAATGAGAACTCACATTCCTTACATGGTCAAGATTGCTGCTCAGGAAAGCCTACATTCACATCCCTACTCTGATGCTAATTTGTAAATATATGGGCAAATCACTTAACCACTCTTGGCCTCAGATAACTTTCTTTGATTATCTACCAAGTTATAGATGATTTACAATCTGCCTTGCTAGTAATCTCCATACTGCTACAATCACAGATACTTGACATGATATATGAAAATTTATATATGATAAATGAAAATTAATATTTAGGCCCAAAGTTGAGGGGGGGATTTTTCATTTCATAAGCAGACATATTTTTACCACCTCATCCTACTGAAACCCAGCAAGTCTAAACATAAATATAGTTTCTACCCAAATGGTGCCTGCAAGCTTTGAAGTCCCTAAAATACATCCAAATCAAAGTATGAGGGCTAAAGTCATAGCTCTTATCAATCCAATGTTTTACTAAGCAGAACATCACAATTGAAAGGTTTTCAAAAGCTACACTAGGCAAATCATATAAAATCTGAGTCTTATTTTCTTCATCTATAAAACTGAGATAATAATAGTATCGCCCTGAAAGGGATGTTGTAAGGATCAAAAGAGCTAAATTATCTCGATGGATTCTCCCCTCCTCTCAGCAGGGAGGGAGAGGGCAACTAAGGCAGTATTGAGTCTTTACCCAGCTGTTTGTCTTTGTTACAAGGGAAGATTCAATTATGATGCCCTGAGGAAAGCAAAGAGTATTTCCAGAAATTACTATAATATAAAAACAAAATGTAGACAAAGTTATAAAAACAAAAACCTTACAACACCATCTAAATGTGGGCTCGGGTAATTTAGTCTGCAATTTCTCTCCCTTTTTCTTATTTGATCCCTCCTCTCAAGCCCTACTTCTCTCACTTGATGTCAAGGCATCACCCGATTTACCCGACTACTATAATAGCCTAACCAGTCTTCCTGTTTGCAGCCTCTCATGTCTTCAATCCAAATGTCAACCATTGTATAAATAGATTTCTTAGTACTGGCACTTAACTGTCTAAAAATCTTTAGTGGCTCCCTTCTGCCTAGACAAAAGGAGCAAAATGCCAGCGCCCTCCACGATCCAGCTTCGACTCTCTTTTCACCCTTATTTCATGGTATTTTTCTTTAAGCACTCTGAGCTCTATAGAAACTGGACTACTAGATGTTCCAAGGCTTATGCCTCCTTAGACTACCATCTCAACTGCCAATTCCAATTCTTTTCTCACACCCAGCTCAGCTGCTAACTTCTGTCCGATGCTTTCACCAGTTTCCCCAGCTAAAAAACAATCCCAACCTTTCCCTTGACTCTCTGGTGCCATTGTCTGACTTCTGCTACAAACTTACCTATAAGTTAGAAAGTGGCTATTAATATATGTGTCTCATTCTCTCCCAACACCCCACAGGCATCAATTGGTTAGCTCTTATGTTTTAGGACAGGGTCAAAGCTGGGGTGTTTTCCCCCATAATACAGGTAAAGGGCTTTCAAAACCTTCCCGTTCTATAGAAACCTTAGCTATTACTATAAGGGATAAGGAGAGGGACTGGACCCATGATCTCCCTGATATAGAGAACTCTCTAGTGAGTAACCAATGCAGGACAGCAGTTTATCTGCAACTTATAACCTTACAGGATTGTCCAGAATCATAGCCAGTATACATCAGAGGTGGGGCCTCTGGAACTAGGTCTTCCTGACTTCCAGCACTCCATGCTCTACTACACCAAAAGGCATCTCTCCATAAAACATGAGAATCTGTATCACCAGTTACCTAACTGGGCAGCTTTTCTAGATAATTAAGATTTATTTCTTTGCACAATGTCTTGCACTTACGTGAAGCTTAACAAATATTGGTTGCATATAATTGCTGATGATTAGTTCCTGCAAACATGTGTATAAGGTAAAGCAGGTATTGCTGTCATTTCACAGGTGAGAATACTTGAGCCTAAGGAGACAACTTTTGGGGGAGGGGGAGAAAAAAGGGGAATAAGCATTTCTAGAGTGCCTACTAAGTGTCGAACACCGTGCTAAGCACTTTACAAATATCTTAATTGATCTTCACAAATTGGAGGTTAGCGCCATTATTATCCTCATTTTACAGTTGAGAAAACTGAGGCAGACAGAAGTTAAGACTTAACCAGGGTCACACAGGAAATATCAGAGACCAGTTTTGAATTCAGATCTTCCTAACTCCAGGACTAGAGCTCTATTCACTATCCCACTCAGCTACCTCAGAATTAGGGTGGGGGGCAGCTAGGTGGCAAAGTGAATAGAGCACTGGTCCTGGAGTCAGGAGGACCTGAGTTCAAATCCAGCCTCAGACACTTGACAGACACACACAAAAAAAATAGCCATGTGACCTTGGGCAAGTCACTTAACTCCAATTGCCCTACCTTCCCCATTCCAAAAAAGCAAAAAATTAAAATTAAAATAGATTTTTAAAAAAAGAATTAGGGTAAGGATCATGGAGAGAACTAGGGGCAAGACCCAATGGTACTCAATTCCTGATACAGACATCTTTGTATTCCACCACAGAGTTCAGAACCAACCACAGCAACAGGTGCAAATGCAAAAGATATCAAAGTTTTCACTGGCTGCATCAACGTACACTGCCATCCCTAAGGTCTCCTTCTCCCAGTTCAGACTCCTTTAATGACCTCAGTTAAGTCCTTATCCACTTGACAAAGTATTCTCTCTGGGATTTTCCTCAGATTAGCCCCACCATCAGAATCCTGTTCTTTACATCTCATCCTATACCCCCTAGCACTAGCTCTGTATCCTTCCAGTCCCTCTGTCAAGAGCCCTCTGCACCTTTCTCAAAATTTTTCTCTTGCTCCTACTTGAAAAAAACAAAGATACATTCAACCTAAAATGAAAATATTACACCGTACAACCACCACAAAATATAAATTTTTTTTAAAAGATCAGAGTCAGTTTTCCCTAGGGCCTATCTCCTTAAAACACTTACGATGAATTTCTGTGTATCTGGTATGGACAGGAAACATGGTATTCCAGTTAACTGATAACTCTCACCTCTTCAGGCCTTGGTTTTCTCATCTGTAAAATGAGGAGTTTGGACTAGACATTCCAAGTTCCTTCTACAATCCCACATATGGATGTCAGATTTTTAAAACTGGAATCGTTTTTACTAAAACACTGAAAAAACACCATTTAATATTTTCTAAGATTGACTCAGAAGACACTTCAGGCACCTGTAGAACCTTGAAATTAACAAGGCTGTCAGGAGGCAGCCTGGGCTAGGAGACAGAGGGCAGCTCTGGAAACCAGAGAGTGCTGGGCTCTGTTTGTCTCTGACACATATAGACCTGGTTAGGGAACCTTGAGCAAGTCACTTCAAATCTCAGCACTCAGGGCAACTCTGGAGAAAGGTCTGGAGTTCCCTCTAACACAGTAATCCCAGGTCCAGTCTCTGTGTGCCTGGCATTGGGCAAGGTACTGACCACACAAAGAAATGGTCCCTGCCCACAAGGCTCTTACATTATATTAGGAGAGGTAATATAATATAGAAACTAAATACAAGAGGATTGTAGAGGGGGGAGGCACCTGTGAACTTTTTTGCAGTATCTTCATAACAATTTCAATGTAATTTCTTTTCTTGGTGATCTTACATGTTTTATTTATACATATCAAAAGTGAGCTTTGAAGGAAAGCAAGGGATTCCAAGAGGTGAAGGAAGGAGAGAGTGCATTCCCCAGGCATGGGTTCCAGAGACTATCTTCTGTGTGAGTTACAATCAAAGGGCCAATTTGGCTGGACAATCGAGTCTATGCAAGACAGCAACATATAATAAACCTAGAAAAGTAGGTTAGAGACAAGTTGTTTATAAAGCAGTATTATATTTAAAAAAAAAATTTTGAGCAATGATCCCAGCTCTCCTACTTATGTGACCATGGTTGGTCACTTTAATCTGTGGGCCCCAGGTTCAACACCTTTAAAATGAGGGCAGCTGGAGGAAGGGCCCTTCTAGTTCTAAAGGCTATCATCCTGTATTTCAGGGGAAATGATTAAGCCCACTTTGTTTAATATAAGTCCCACTCTGGGAGATGTTTTGTGAATTTCAATTTAACAAAAAAAATTATCTTTGCACTGCCTGCGCCTGCGAAAGTACTACTAAAACTGCATTGCATAGATGCTAAAGAAAACACAATTATAGATCAGTATGGACAAGGACATCTCCAAAGGCATAAAAAGGAAATAGCATTAATATCATTATTTTATTTTCTTAACATTATCTCTTTCTCCACTTTTCTTCACTGATGCCTCAGCTCCATTTCTAAACTGATAACCTAGAAGTATCATTGCAGTTAGCATTATCATTTAATTTTGCTTTAGAAGGCTACAACCTACATACCTCTAAATGACCCAAATCCAACCTAATAACTGCTTCTTTACATCTCTGATATTCAAAATACTTCCTTCTCTCCTGCTCTATTTTTCCTCCCAAAATCTGGCAAAATTAAAGTTATCTCCAAATTGTTCATGAAAACATTAAATTGTTCAACTTTCACATGTTTATGTATGTAACTGTGACTCACTAGCATGTCATATAGCACTTGTGGCTGCTTTAAGATTGGCCAAGCAAGAAGCATTCATACTCCGCTGTGTATACTGAGCATGCAGGCTGACTAGAAAAATCTTCCTGGTGTTCTGACAAAGCAAATTATCACAGCTATTGAGATTGTTATGGGGATCAAATAAGACACATCCTGTAATTGCTACAGAAATATGTTATGTTTCTTACTGTTAGGTATTCAATTTACTCCTAACCGATACTTTTTCTATCTTAATGCTGTCCAGTATCATTACACAAAGTTTCATTTTTTTAAGGAGCAAAACTTCTGGAATAAAAAAAAAAGGTGAATAAGCTCCATCCCCTGCTCTCCTAGTATTCATTGCAGTATGGGGATAAACTATGTACACAGGTAAGTATTAGTACAAATAATGTAATTTTCCGAAATGTGTCTCTCCCTCCCCCCTTAATATGCAAAGGAGGATGCAGGGGCTCACCAGCGTGATGGAAAGCCACTATTCAACCCAGAGAGCCTGAGTTGGTTATCTCCACTCTGTCAGATACCAGCTGTGTGACATTCAACAAGTCATTTCCTTTGTCCTACAAGGGAAAACGTCAGACACTGTGTAGTCAGAGGACCTGAGTTCAAATCCACTTACTAGCTGTGAGACCTTGGCCACGTCTCCTAACCTCCCTTTTAAAATAACATTTATCTGGACTGAATAGCCTTAGCTGGCAAGAATACTAAGTAAAACTCAAGCAAAACTGTGTAGTCTAGAAGCTGAGCAGAAAACTGCACAAAGACAACACAGATATTAGTAAAAATACTGTAATTCTCCTCTGACAAACTGAGGACTCGGACTCGGGGAGCAGTGAGAAGAGGGCAGTGACTGGGCTGGATTCACTACAGAGGAGCAAGGGTTCCCCTACCCGAGGCCAGGCTGCACCGGGCCAGAGCCTATCAGCTTGGCTGAGGCTCTGCTAGCTACGTTTTGTTTCAGAAACTGAGAGAAGATCAGTGCCGAGGTGCACGTACCTGGGGAGGAGGCCAGGTCCTGAGACCCGTGCTGGCGGGTCTCCCCACGAGGGGGACCTAGGACAAGCCGCAGCCTTGCAGGGCTGAGGGCAGAGGGTCCAGGGCCTCCCTCCCTGCACCGGTCGCCCGGGCCCTCTTCCCACCTGCCTGCCTCTCCCGCCCCTAGCCCCCCAGGAGCTCTCCCTGCTCTGTCCACCCCACCGCGCCCCGCGCCCCCCCGCCCCGCCCCGGGGCCTCTCTTACTCACAGCACGCAGAGGCAGTAGACCCCAGGCACGCTCTCGCTGTCCCGCAGCAAGTAGCTGCCGTCCAGGCCTGTGGCAAGCAGCAACTTCTCCCCAGCCTCTCGGCTGATCTTCCCGTGGTAAACGGTCACCGAGTCCATGGCCCGAGGAGACAAGCTGAGACAGCTGGTGCCCGGGGGTGGGAAGGGGAGTAAGAAGCTGCCGCTGCCGCCTCTGCCGCCGCCCCGCACGAGTAAGCGCCGGGGCTCCAGGAGCACCCAGAACCCTTTGGGGTTGAGCTTTGGTAAGGTACCAGATCAACAGGATGTTGTTGACAGTGTCTTTAGACCTTCTTTTCACACTTTGCGATTCAGCAAGTTCGTACCTTAACCAACTCATCTCACCTGGGGGAAGGAGGAGGGGGAGGAAAAGTCTCCGAGGGGCCGGGGGCGGGGAAAGGGGCACAGTGGGCGGCACAGCCAAGGAGCCCGGCCTCCCGGGGGGCTCGGGCAGCCTTCCTGGGGCGGGCCACACTACGGACCTGACCCAGACATGGACTGGGAAGGGAGCGCCATTTGGGACCTCAACTAGATGGCCAAACCACCAAAATGATTAGCCCCCCCCAGCCAGACCCTGAAAAGTGGAAGGTAGGCTGGGTGATTGCTATTGAAATACGCAAGACTCCTGCAAAATGGAGGGCCAGAGGGGGCAGCTGTCAGTTCAGAAAACGAATTATCACAATACGCATCGAGTAAACATGTGCTATGTGCCAGGCAACGTATTAGGCACTAGAGGTCCCAAGACAAAAGTCAAACGGCGCTTGCCTTCAAAAGACTTCCATTCTATGATCTGCAAAAGAGATACAAAGTAATATAGAAGGGAGAGGAGCACAAAGTTCTTACCTCCCAAAGAACCCCCAAACTCCAGACTTACAAGTGAAGGATCTAAGAATTATTTGGAGTTTGTCATGAAGTCTGAAGTCCCACCATTCAGCACCCGGGCACAGAACCCACAACTTGCCACCAGTTCTTGCTTTCCTACTAAGTTGCCTTATCTGTGGCTTCTTTCGGAAATGCATTGTAAATTCAGAAGGAGAGCTCTGGGGGGGAACCTCAGAGGACGTTCACCTAGCGTTCCTTTTCAACATTTTAAGTTTCATTTACTTCTTTGAAATGAAAAGCAGCTTCCATTCTCAAACCCAATATACTTTAAAGGGTATTTCTAAGTATTCTCAGCAGTTTTCAGGGAAGCCAGTTGGAACTGTTTTAAATGTCAGAACCTGACTAGTCTAATGCTAACACCTTCAAACTCTTACAAGTTTAAATTCTGAAAGTAAAAAGCCAGGCGTGTTTCTTCTCTCTTTCCCTCTGATCACTACTATTCAATTACCTTCGTACAGTTATCCAGACAGTAGGGACTAAATGCCTGTTTGCACAATCAGCTCAGAAGTGCACAACTGGAGGGGAACCTTAAATTAAGAAGAACAAAGTACACTAAGTGCTTTAAAATCGGCACCTGTTCCACTGAAGTTTTCTGCTGCCTAAGGCCAAAGCCAGATCTTTGCTTTTTCACCCACTCCACCTAGAGACAAGACATGAGAGCTTTATATAGCAACTGGTATCAGTGCTATCTCTCATACTTTTTCTTGACTGCAGAATTCTCAGTGGTGCTCAGCTTCACCATTAGTCTGAGGTGAATAGACCTGACCACCCAAAGTAAACAGACACACATTTCCTCATGCAATCATTTCCAAAGCCAGGTATAAAAAATGCATACAGGAGGGCACTCAGGGACTAATCTGGGCAAAATTGTGGGGTGGGCAAGGTTTGTTAGGGGGCCCTTTTTCCTTCCTTCCCCTCGACTCTTCCCTTCCCTCCCCCCAAGCCCAATTCTCCTAGGACCCCAGTGCTTTCATGTAATCCAATGCTCTACTCAAGGAAATGCTACCAGATAAACATACATAATTCACACATAGATGTTAGATGAAATAGCGTGTCCAAGGACCATGTCATCTAAAGCTGGAAAGGACCTCAGAGGACACCTAGTCCAACCCCCTCATTTAACAGAGGAGGAAACTGAGGTCCAGGGAATGCAAGTGACTTATCCAAGGACATACAAGGAATCATAACGATAAAGCTATGGAATCTCAGAGGCCAACTAGCTCAATTCATTGGAGTGAATTGCTCAATCACACTCAAGCCACAGAAATGGAACTTGAACTAAGGTCCTTTAACTCCTATACCTTAATTATTTGCCTATTTGCAGAGCTTAAGGAGAAGGAAATGCTTAAGCAGAAGAAACAAGCTGCTTTTGGCAGAGTTTCAGACATCAGGAAAGAAGATATTTGGGGGAAGACCCTTTGTATCATCACCGAGGCCTAAGGCCCCAGATGAGGTGGACCCCCAAGAATAAAGTAGGAACAATACCCAGTCTCCTAAGAGCACAGAATAAATCATCCACCCGTGTACACAGAGCACAGAAGCCCTGACAGCCAAGGAGGCAAGGATGTTTTACCTCTTTGTCTCCGTTTTGTTCTCTCTTGCTAAAATAGCACACTTGTCAAAGCAGCCAGGTACTATGGGGAGAAGCACCACCAAGACAGTCTCAAAAAAGAAGAAATCAATTACAAGGTAATAGTAGAATTTTCACAGCCAGTGCCCCACCGTCACCTCCCAAGCAAACTGACAGCTAAGCCAGCCCCCTAGTAAGTACAGGGTGACATCTTCATTCCAGCCCTGTGTTATTACTGAACCCTAACTTAGCAAACAAAACTTCATCCTGGATCCAGGGGCAAGAAAGGATCTCTGAAAGCACTTTGTCTCTCCTGTGCTCTACTGGGAAATTCAAAGCAATCAAAGAAGCATTTACTAAGCACCTACTCTGTGCCAGACACTGGCGAGGCCCTGGGGCTACAAAGACAAAAATGAAAACAGGCCCTGCTTACATCCTATTTCAAGAGAAACAGCGGGTAGACAGAGAAGGAACTACAAAATCAATACAAAGTAAATACCAAATAATTTGGGAGGTTGGAAAACACTAAAAAGGGAAGAAGATCTGGAAAGTTTCAAATGCCTCATGGCAGGATTTGAGTGTTGTCTCAAAACTAGAGATTTTAAGAGGCAGAGGTTAGAAGAGAAAGCATCATGGGCATGGAGTGGGCTGTGAGACAGCAAGAAAGGGGCTCGAAGCTCCCTGTTCTAACACATGAACATGGGAGACGGAATCTCCGGGATTTGGATTTGACCAGAATCCAACATGAGATGCAATATTATGAAATCAGTCTGAAAAGATACACTGGAACCAGTTTAAGGAATTTATGTCCTTAAATAAAGGAATCTACACTTTATCACAGAAGCCTCATTATCCCAAATCAGAGAGTTCTGAAGAAATGAGGCCAAGAGGATTAGATATGTGGCTTCTGGAGCTGGAAGAGCACCAAGGGAAACAAAACCACAGTATTGGGGAACAAAACAGCTGAACATTGCCTTCTGTCCCTACCATGGGTTATCTGGACGGGAAGGAAGGTTAGAGGCAAAGTGGGAGGGCAGGAAAGGAGGAAGGGTATTCCCAAAGGTTGGTTTCCACCATTTAGAAATAAAATGAAGTTTGAAGTATAACTTTCTCCCTATTTTTTTATTGCAATGGCTAACATGGAAGTAGAGTTTGCATGATTTCAGATGTATGATATATAGCTTTCATTCTCAGAGGGGCAGAAGAGAGGAGGAGAATTTGGAACTCAAAATTTTTTTAATTCTATAAACAAAGTATGAATAAAAAATAATTTAAAAAATAAATTGCAAAAAAATAAAAAGGCTGACTTAAAAAAGAAATTAAAGTAAAAATGGGGGGAGGGGGGCAGCTAGGTGGCACAGTGAATGAAGCACCAGCCCTGGAGTCAGGAGGACCTGAGTTCAAATCCGGCCTCAGATACTTAACAATAGGACAAGTCACTTAACCCCAAATGCCCCTATGAAAAGAAAAAAAAAGAAATTAAATTAAAATTCTCAGAAAAAAAAAACCCTAACTCAAAAACAAAACCGTAATGTTAATGCAACTGCTTCCATTTGACCTGCCTCATATAATAGCATTAAAAACATAAAAATTTTATATTTATTAAACACGGTAAGGTAGGTTTCTGCCTTTGTGGTTTTAAAATAACATTCGAAATGAAAGGGAACTGGGTGAAGTTGGAGGTGTGGGTTTCACAATTAAAAATCGACAATCCATTAGAATAGAGGTGCCTTTTAAGTCAAAAATAAACACAGGGTAGTTGAGAAATTGATGTCTAAGGCTGCACACTTCTCATCCCACTTTGAGTTCTGTGCCCTCAGGTCAGTGGGAAGTGCCAGCATTTTGCCTGTGGACGTTCTGTCAGAGGCGCTAATTGGCTCCATTTCAGATGCCCTAGGCTTCCTCTCAAAGCCCACATCCATTTAAAAAGGTAATGCCAAGAGTGAGGAATTTGGAAGCTTGGATCTGACATTTGCAAATCTTTTTCTCTAACCTTTGAAAATGAACTTTGTTCTCCTTTGTAGTTGTTGATTCTCTTGAGGAGGCACGATAAGTTACAAGCCGTGAGTTTGTGTCCTCTTCCATTCACTGAAATTCTCTTCCTTTATAAAAATTTAGAGGGGGATGCTTTCCCTTTAATAAAAATAAAAAGAAACTATAATTTATTTTCTCTTAGAAAATGAGAATATCTTGTCCCTTGATGATATTCAAAGAGCCAGAGCTATGTCCCTATGTCCCTGATGACTTGATCTTCAACCCATTTATATTCTCCACTGCCACAACTTCTTAGGATAAAGCCCTATTCTACCTGCTGGATAAAAAAGTATTTCATTGTATTGTTCTAAAAGGACCTCCTTCAAGATTCAAAAGACCTCCTTTTTCCCAACTGGACCCTCAGTCGGCAGCCTATCAAGGTCTTATTCATGGAAGCAATAAGATTTAATGAAGGCCAGGCCTTTAATCCCCTGCCTAGCAACCTCAATTTGCCTTCTAGGACATCGTTCCCATAATTCATATACCAAATACATGTGCCAAGGCCACTGGCTGCTCTGCTGCCCTTACTTCCAGCATGACTTGGGAGGTCTTATCTCCCTTGGCAATGTGGGCCAGTCCAAGTCCCCTCACTAGCTGTCTGGCCTTTGACAACACCTCACAAAGAATAATTCATCATCTTTATCATCAAGTACAGTCAAGCTTCCTTAAAGAAAAAAAAAGGACAACTTTTCATTAAATTTAACTTGCCCCAGGTCATGTGAGCAACAACATGGAGTACTAGGCATTTTCTCTGATCCCTATAACCTATCAAATATCTCCAAAACAGAAATTATGCACCAAACATAAAGCCTCCGCCCCCAGCCCCATGCTACCTAATTTGAGGCTGCATTAGCAGACCCAAAGACATGCCAAGCTTAGAGCAACACTCCCTTTCTCTCCTTTCTTCACAATGAGGAATTTGGCTCCAGGCTTCAAAGCAGTCACAACAGAGACAGAGCCCTTGACCCTTGCCTTCAGGAGCAAAAGCCTGCCAGGGGCCTTAACTCAAAAGCACCAATGCTGCAAAAATACTAAGGAACAGAGAGACAGGGACAGGACACCAGAGCAAGATACCTTGTAGGGGAAGTGGGGGAGAGGGGTGGGACATGCATGAGCTTCCTAAGGGAAAGAGCACAGCACCCATCTGGGGCTAATTCTGACTAAGCATAAGTCACTTGGAGTAAAGACCTGCAATCCTTTCTGGAAAGGGGGGCAAAAAATGAAATTTTAAAAGCTAATAACAGGAGGAGTAGCTGAAGGGGAACAGAAGAAGGTGACGTGTATCTGACTAACTGAAAGGAAAAAATGTATAACCAGGAGAAAATGTATAAGCAGGAGAAAAAAGCAACTAATAAAGAAAACCCTAAAAGGAAAGGAGTAACAAATGAGGAGGGATCAGGGGATAAAGGTAAGAGAGCCAGTGAGAGCTGAGCCACCTTGAAAAAATTTAAGTAACTGAAGGAACAAGATCCTTTTACAGCGGAAGAGAGGAATAACTTGGAAAAAATTTTAAACAAATAGAGGAAAATATAAACATAAATCTAACTCTTATACCTTTATATGGAACTTAACAAATTTCTGGAGAAACTAGAGTTAAAAGATATATAACATCTTCTAAATGGAAAAGCAAAAGGATATACATATTTCTATACTATATGAAGCTTTCCCAAAAACTGGTCATGTATTAAAGCACAGATATATTGCAAGAAATGTAAAAATGCAGAAAGAGTTAATACCTCTTTTACAGACTATAACACAATAAAAATAAAAATCGGTTCTGTGACCACAAACAAAAGATACAGACCAAAACTGAGACTTAACAATAAATCTAAAATAATGAGTAGGTGAAAAAACAAATTACAGAAAGAATAACAATGTAAAAAAAGTGATAAAGATAAAACAACATAAAAAATTTCTGGGATCTAGTTAAAGCAATTCACAGGCGGGGCCGAGTCAAGATGGCAGAGTAGAAACAGAACTTCCACAGACTCCAGCCCCCACCTCCTCTAATTCATGTAAAAAGTGACTGAACAAACTTTGGAGCTACGGAACCCACAAAATGACACAGAGAAGCTAAACTCCCGCTGAGGACAGTCAGGCAGGCTGACAGGAAGTGGTCAACATAGTGCTCTGGGAGCAGAGCCCAGCTCCTCAACAGCCAGAGGTCTTAGCCCCAGCAGGGGCCTGACCAACCACCAGCTACAGGGACTTCAAATCACTACCCACAGATGCTAAGGACAAAGTGAGAGTTCAGTGCAGTGTGGACTTCAGGATCCAGTAGTTGGGAGTGCAGTAGGCCTTTATCCCCTGGAGGGAGAAGCCGCTGAGGCGTCGTGGCCCTGCAGTGCCACCACTTGGCAGCTTCAGCTCCTACCCTGCAGATTGTAGGGGGATCAAGTTACCAGTCTGAGGGGTAATCTCTCTTGCTTTAACCTGCTTGGATCTGGATTGCTGCCTAGGGTGGAAGTCCTGGGGTGTGTGACCAGCTTGCCAGAGCATGTGGAGGCTTCAGAGAAGGCACCCAACTAATACCTCTGGAAGCTGAGAAAACCCCAGCATTTGGGACGAAGCTCCCCTATCTGGTGGCAGAGTCCTACTGTGGTAAAAAGCCCAAAAGTCAAGTAATTGAGTGGCAACATGAGCAAACAAGGGAAACGAAGCAAACAGAGCAACCCAACTTTACACTCCTATTTTGAGGACAAAAAGGATCAAAGCATGGAACAAGAGGAAGACAGTGGAGTCAGAACTCCTACACCAAAAACTTCCAAGAAAAATAAGACTGGTTACAGGCCATAGAGGACGTTAAAAAGGATTTTGAAAATCAAATAAGAGAAGGGGAGGAAAAATTGGGAAGAGAAATGAGAACAATGCAAGAAAATTATGAAATGAGAGTCAACAACCTAACTGAAGAAAATAACACTTTAAAAAATAGACTAACTCAAATGGCAAAAGAGGCTCAAAAAGGCAATGAGGAGAAGAATGCCTTAAAAAGCTGAATTTGCCAGATGGAAAAAGAATCTCAAAAGCTCACTGAGGAGAATCATTCCTTCAGAAATAGATTGGACCAAATGGAAGCTACTGACTTTATGAGAAATCAAGATGCTGTTAAGCACATCCAAACAAATGAAAGAATAGAAGGCAATGTGAAATATCTCACTGGAAAAACTACTGACCTGGAAAACAGATCCAGGAGAGATAATTTCAAAATTATTGGACTACCTGAAAACCATGATCAAAGAAAGAACCTAGAAATCACCCTTCAAGAAATTCTCAAGGAAAATTGCCCTGATGTTTTAGACCCAGAGGGCAAAATAGAGGTTGAAAAAATCCACTGATCACCTCCTGAAAAAGACCCCAAAAAGAAAACTCCTAGGAATATTATAGCCAGGTTCCAGAATTCCCAGATCAAGGAGAAAATATTACAAACAGCCAGGAAGAAACAATTTGAATACTGTGGAAACGCAATCAGGATAGCCCAGGACCTGGCAGCTTCTACACTGAGGGATTGAAGGGCTTGGAATATGATATTCTTGAGGGCAAAGGAGCTGAGATTAAAACCAAGTATCACCTACCCAGCAAAACTGAGTATAATGTTTCAGGGGAAAATATGGTCATTGAGTGGAATAGAGGACTTTCAAGCATTCTTGAAAAAAACAGAGTTGAATAGAAAATTTGACATTCAGACACAAGAAGCAAGAGATGCTTGAGAAGGTAAACAGGG
This sequence comes from Gymnobelideus leadbeateri, assembly GCA_011680675.1. NCBI lineage: Eukaryota > Metazoa > Chordata > Mammalia > Diprotodontia > Petauridae > Gymnobelideus > Gymnobelideus leadbeateri. The sequence continues at coordinate 31,856 of WOXC01004568.1, read as the reverse complement.
AAAAGAAATCAAAAGGAACTTATCAAAGTTGAACTATTTACATTCCTACATGGAAAAATGATAACTGTAACTGATGAAATTTAGTATGAAAATAGTTGAAGAAGGGTTTATGGGCATATGAATACATATGTGAATGTATATATATGTTTACAGGTATACATAGATAGAGAGCACAAGTTGAATTTAATAGGAAGGGATGATACTTAAAAGGTGAAATTAAGAGGTGAGAGAGGAATATAACAAGAGGAGATAGGGAGAGACGGAATGGGGTAAACTATCTCATATAGAAGAGGCAAGGAAAATGGTTACAAGGGAGGGAAAGAACAGGAAGGCAAAAAGGCAAAACGTTATTCTCATTGAATTTGACTCAGGGAGAGAATGACATACATACTAAATAGGATATCTCACCCTACAGGAGAGTAGGGGGAAAGGGGATGAGAGGGGGGAATGATGAAGGGAGGGTGGAAGGGAAGGGGGGAGAGATATTAGAAGCACCCACTTTTGAAAAGGGACAGGATCAAAGTAGGGAATAGTCCAAGTGGGAGGTGGGATAGAAAGGAGGAAAATATAGTCAGTCTTTTACAATATATCTACTATGGTAATGTTCTACATAGCTACACATATACAATATATACTGAATTGCTTATCTCCCCAGTAAGGGTGGGTGACAAGGGAGGAAGGGAATGAATCTGGAACTCAAAGATTCACAGATTTCTATCAAACTATTAAAAAACAGTACCTAGTACAAATTATTCTCACAAATATGAAAGAAATCAACCTACCAGAAGCCTGTTATGAGACAAATATAAACTAGGGAAATATAAAAGAGAATACAAAAACTACAGGCCAATATCATTAATGAACAATGACTCAAATCTTAAACTCAGAAATTTAAATCCTATCAAACAAGCTCCAACAATTCAAGAAATAACTCATTATAATCATAGCAGGGATATACAGATGGTTCAGCATTGCAAAAACAACATAATTATCTTAAAAATCAAAACACCCAAAACCACATAATCATCTCAATAGATGCAGATTTGACAAACTACAACACTCTTTTATGCTAAAAATCCTACAAAGTATAGGCATAGAGGGATCTTTTTTAAGATCATAAAAAGCATCTATCTAAAACTAAAATCAAGCATCCTATGCAGTGGGGATACGCTAGAACATTTTCCAATAAACACAGGAATACATCAAGCACACCCATTTTTACCACTATTATCTGATATAGTACTAGAAATTCTTTGTTGTTGTCATTCAGTTGTTTTTAGTTGTATCCAACTCTTCATGACCCGTTTGAGGTTTTCTAGGCAAAGATACTATTGCACTTTGCCATTTTATTCTCCAGCTCATTTTACAAATGAGGAAACTAAGGCAAACAGGGTGGAGTGACCTGCCCATGTGACATAACTAGTAAGTGTGTAAGTATAGATTTGAATACAGGAAGATGAGTATTCCTGACTCTAGGACCAGTACTTTATCCAATGTGCCACCTAGTTGCCCTAGAAATGCTAGCAATAAGACAAGAGAAAAGAATTAAAGGAATAAAGATAGGTAAAGATGAGATAAAACTATTCCTGTTTGCTAATTTTATGATGATATACCTGAAACATCATAGGGAATCAAAGATATTACTTGAGATAATTAATAGTTTCAGCAAAGTTTTTGGCTACAAAATAAATCCTTAAAAATAAACAGCATTTTTATATGAAATAACAAAACACAAGAAACATAATGGAATGGGAAATCCCATTCCAAATAACTACATAGTGCATAAAATACCTGGGGATCCATCTCCCAAAGCACACAAAAGAGTTGTACAGATTCAATTATAAAGCATTTCTTAAAGAGATAAGAAAAAAGACTTAAATAGCTGGAGGAATGGTCAGTGTTCCTGGCTTGGCCATGCCAAATGATAATACTATTAAAATTAACTTATACTTGTAATTCTATACCAATCAAATTACCAAGGGGATACTTTATAGAATTTGATCCAATAATAACAAAATTCATTTGGAAAATCAACAGATCTAGAAAATCAATGAAAATTATAAAAAAGAAAGATGAAGGGGGAATAACACTTCCAGACCTCAAATTACATTACAATACAGCAGTCATCAAAACTATCTATGGACGGTTAAAGGATAAACAAATAAGAGGAACAGAATAGACAAGGGAAATTCCAAAACAACAGAACTCAATAACCTAATGTTTGATAAAGTAGAAAACATAAATTGTCTAGTGAAAAACTCCGTATCTGATAAAAACTGCTGGGAAAACTAGAATGCAGTCTGAAAGAAATTAGGCTTAGACAAACACACTATACTCCACAATACATTCTAAATGGATATACAACTTTGATATTAAAGATCATACTAGTAAAAAAATTAGAAGAGAAACAGATCATATACTTCTCATAGCTTTAAGTAGGAGATGAATTGTTGACCAAAAAAAGAGAGAGAAGTAATTACAAAAGATAAAACAGATAATTCTGATTATTTGAAACTGAAAAGCTTCTGTATAGACAACATTAATGCATCTAGGATAAGGGAACTGGTTGAATGATTAAAATCTTTGTATCAAATTTCTCTGATAAAGGCTTGGTATCCAACATATATAAACAATATAGATATAAATAGCCATTCCCCAATAGATAAATGGTAAGAGGATATGAACGAAGCATTCACAACCACGTGAAAAAAATGCTCCAAATCACTAGCAATAAGAGAAATCCAAATTAAAACAAGCCTGAGATTTTTTTTAAACAAATGCTTTATTAACTTCTGTTTTACATCATTCATTTCTGCCAGATTTTGAGTTACAATCATTTTCCCCCCGTTATTCCCCTACCCAACCTCCCAGAATAGCAGTCCCACAGGATATCGCTTCCTCCAATCTGCTCTCTCCCATACCTTCTCCCATACCCCCTTCGACTTTTCCATTAGAGGAAGGTGAATCTTTGTGTCCCAATGCCTGCACATCTTATCTCCCAATTACAAGCAAAAAAGTATTAATAATAGTATTTATATATATTTGAAACATTTAATGTTAAGACCTCAAATTTCAGATCCATTTCCTTCCTCCTTTGTCACCCATTCCCTCTTGGGAGATAAGTAATTCAGTACATGTTGTACATGTCTAGCTATGCAAAACATTATCATAGTAGATATATTGTACAAGGCTGCTTACAATTCCCTCCCACTCATCCCACCCCCCACCTGGTCCATTCCCCACATGATCCTGTCCCTCTTCTATAGTGGGTACTTCCAACCTCCCCTCCCCCCAAGGATGCCCCCCCCCCCCATCAATCATCCCTCCTCTCATTCCCCTTCCCCCTATTCTGCTGCAGGTCGAGATATCCCATTTAGTATGTATGTCATTCTCTCCCTGAACCAATTTCAATGTGAATGTGGTTTTGCCTTTTTAGCCTTCCTATTCTCCCCCTCCCTTGCAACCACTTCCCCTTGCTTCTCCTACATGGGATAGTTTACCCTACCCTGTCTCTCCCCATCTCCTCATACCACATTCCTCTCTCACCTCATAATTTCATCCCTTGAGTATTCTCCCTTCCCAACAAATTCAACCTATGCCCTCTATCCATATATAACTGTAACCATATACATACACATTCACATATGTATTCTTATGACCACACACCCTTCTTTCATTATTTTCACAGTGAAAAAGATATCATCAGTCACAGTTATTGCTTTTCCATATAGGAATGTAAATAGTTCAACTTTGATAAGTTCCTTTTGATTTCTTTTCCCTGATTACCTTCTCAGGCATCTCTTCCTTCTTGCATCTGGATGTCAAATTTTCTATTCAACTCTGGTTTTTTCCTCAAGAATGCTTGAAAGTCCTCTATTCCACTGAATGACCATATTTTCCCCTGAAACAAAATACTCAGTTTTGCTGGGTAGGTGACCCTTGGGTTCATTCCCAGTTCTTTTGCCCTCTGGAATATCATATTCCATGCCCTTCAATCCCTCAGTGTAGAAGCTGCCAGGTCCTGTGCTATTCTGATTGTGTTTGCACAATATTGAAATTGTTTCTTCCTGGCTGCTTGTAGTATTTTCTCCTTGATCTGGGGATTCTGGAACCTGGCTATAATATTCCTGGGAGTTTTCTTTTGGGGATCTTTTTCAGGAGGTGATCAGTGGATTCTTTCAGCCTCTATTTTGCCCTCTGGATCTAAAACATCAGGGCAGTTTTCCTTGAGAATTTCTTGAAGGGGTGATTTCTAGGTTCTTTCTTTGATCATGGCTTTCAGGTAGTCCAAGAATTTTTAAATTGTCTCTCCTGGATCTATTTTCCAGGTCAGTGGTTTTTCCCATGAGATATTTCACATTGCCTTCTAATCTTTCATTTGTTTGGATCTGCTTAACAGCATCTTGATTTCTCATAACGTCATTAGCTTCCATTTGCTCCAGTCTAACTCTGAAGGAATGAATCTCCTCGGTGAACTTTTGAGATTCTTTTTCCATCTGGCAAATTCGACTTTTTAGGCATTCTTCTCCTCATTGCCCTTTTGGGCCTCCTTTGCCATTTGAGCTAGTCTATTTTTTAAGGTGTTGTTTTCCTCAGTCAGGCTGTTGACCCTCATTTCATACTTTTCCTGCATCCTTCTCATTTCTCTTTCCAATTTTTCTCCACTTCTCTTATTTGATTTTTAAAGTCCTTCTTAAGGTCCTCTATGGCCTGCAACCCGCTCCTGTTTTCCCCTGGGGCTTTTGGAGCAGGACTTCTGACCTCACAGTCCTTTTCCTGCTCTATGCCCCCAAAATAGGAGTCTAGGGTTGCATTTTTCTATTTCCTTTGCCTTGGCATGTTGCCACTTAATTACTTGACTTTTGGGCTTGTTGCCACACTATGGCTTTAAGGCCAGATAGAGGAATTTTCGTCCCGAACGTGTGGGGGGCAACTTCCGTTTCTGGCAAGCTGTAAACCCACCCACGACTTCCACCCTAGATCACAATCCAGATCCAGGGAGGTTAAAGCAAGAGCGATTACCCCCCAAGACTGATTGCTGGATCTCCCTACAATTAATTTGCAAGCCGGGAGCTGGAGCTGCCTCTGAAAACTAAAAAATGGCGTGTCTCCTCAGCAGCTTCTAGCCCCCAGGGGAGGGAGCTGACGCATTCCCCAAATACTGGTCCCAAAGTCCATAGGACACTAACCTCTTACTTTGTACTAGGCATGTCTATGTTGATAATTCTGGAGTCGCCACAGCTGCTGGTGTTCTGGGGTTCCTCCAGCAGGCTGCTGGCCCTGCCGCCCTGGGGCTAAAACCGCGGCTCAAGCGGACCTGGGCTCGGCTCCCCGCGCTCTGCACGCTGCCAGCTCCCAGACCGCTGCGCTGGTCCTTCCTGCAGGGCTGCTGGGCTGTCCTCAGCAGGAGGTTAGCTTCTCTGTGTCGTTCTGTGGGTGCTGGGGCTCCAGAAGTTGTTCAGAGTCTCCTTTTACATAGTTTGGGGGGAATCTGGGGGCAGAGTGGCTTGGATGATCTGTTTCTACTCCGCCATCTTGGCTCCGCCCACAAGCCTGAGATTTTACCTCACACTCTTTAAGTTGCCAAAAATTACAAACAATGGAAATAGTCAACGTTGGAGGAGTTGTGGAAATACAGATACGTTAATACACTGTGAACATAGCTATGAAATAGTAAAACTATTCTGGAAAGCAGTTGGGAATTGTGAAAATAACGTGGCATATGAATGTGATGGAATGCTTGTAAGAAATGATGAGCAGGTTGATTTTAGAAAAATATGGAGAGATTGGCATGAAATAATGAAAAGTGAAATGAGAAGAATCAAGAGTACATTGTATACAATTACAGCAATAATGTTCAAAGAGTAACTGTGAATGACTAATTCACTAATGACATATGAATACTCAAATCATCTACAAAGGACCTATAAAGAAAGATGCTCTCCACCTCCAGAAAAAAGATATATGGAAGTGTGTATTGTATGGTTTCAAGAGAGTGTGTGTGTGTGTGTGTGTGTGTGTGTGTGTGTGTGTGTGTGTGTAATGTAGGCCTTCTCTACTGCAGGATTAGGAGGAAGTGAGGGAGACAGCTCAGAATTCAAAATATAACAAAAAGAAAAAGAAAAACAATCCATCATTTAAAAAGATGAAATAGGACTCGAATAAAGAGATATTAAAAGATACCTCCAACCTATCCTTTCACAGGGCTGAGATGGTCACAGGAGCACACATTGCACATATTTTTGGACTTTTTCAATGTATCAATTGTGCTGACTTTTTTTTCTCTAAAAAAATGCTATTTGTCATATGACATGGCTCTCTGGAAGAGGAAAAGGAAACATGGAATACTATGATGATGTAAAAAATAGAAAATATCAATAAAAATTTGTAATTAACCAAATAAACAAATAGATTTTTTAAAATTTATTTCCATAGGCACGTTTCCTCATCTTTGAAATGAAGATGGTTGGTTCTCTAATTTTCCTTCCAAGCCTACCATTCTATTATTCTATGTTTTAGAAACCATGAAGTTCAATTGTTCCATATGAGAAATAAAGAAATTAAATCAGAGAGGAAACAATTTCTCTATGCAAGGTCACACAGGTACTAAGCCTACAAATTTAGACTGGGACCAAGGTCATCTGTTTCCTTTTGCTGGGTTGACTGGATCCTCTCTTCCCTAGATAGTCCTGGATATACAAAAAGCTGCTTAATCTCCAGAAGGGGCAATGTCTGAATCTTGGGTCCCATCCAGCTTGAAATCCTATCCTACAAGAAGCCAAACTGAAGTAATCCCTAACATAAATATTATTCAAAAGAAGAAAGAGGCAAAATTAAAAAAGAAGTCATATGTTCTCCACTATAAAATAAAGGAATTATACTACCTGGGATTCTCAACCTTATTTGTGCACCATGGCAGGCTTTGGCAGTCTGGGGAAGCTTCTGGTTCCTTTCCCAGAATAATGCTTTAAATCTATAAAATACTTAGGATTACAAAGAGGGCAGCAAGGTGTCGCTGCTGTAGATAGAGAGCTGAGCTTAGAATCAGGAAGGCTCATCTTCATGAGTTCAAATCTGGCTTCAGACTCTTACTAGCTGTGTGAACCTGAGCAAGTCACTTCACCCCATCTGCCTCAGTTTCCTCATCTGTAAAATGAGCTGGAGAAGACAATGGCAAACCAGTATCTCCACCAAGAAAACCCCAAATGGGGTCATGAAGAGCCAGACACAACTGAACAAGGATTATAAAAGAATTCAATCACATTACAACAGTTATCAAAGAATGTTTTTAAAAAACAAATTCACAGGTCCCAATTTAAGAAACCCTGCACTAGATATTCTCTAAGGTCCCTACCAATCTACCACTTCTTTTTTAGACTGAATGAATACACTGTTCCAGGGGTTGGGAACCTGCCATCTTGAGGTCACCTACAGCCCTCTAGGGCCTCAAGTGCAGCCCTCTGACTGAATCCAAACTTCACAGAACAAATCTGGGATATGTGAAGTTTGGGCAATATTTCTGGAGTGAGAACACCAGTGTTTACTAGCCCCCTGTGACCCTGGACAAATCACTTCACCTTGTTAGAAACAAATTAATGCTTTTCTAAAATGAAGGGGTGGGGATGTGAGACTAAATGGTTTCTGAGAGTGTTTTCTAGCTCTAGACCTATGATCTTCATAATATATCTAGTGACCTTTCTAATATATTATATGGCCTTCCTATTGTTGAGCTTTCCCTACAGTGGTCCATAAAATAATAATAATAATAATAGGGGCGGCTAGGTGGCGCAGTGAGTAGAGCACCAGCCTTGGAGTCAGAAGGACCTGAGTTTGGATCCAGCCTCAGACACTTAACGCACACACAAACAAAAACCTAGCCATGTGACCTTGGGCAAGTTACTTAACCCCAATTGCCCTCCAAAAAACAAATAATAATAATAGCTTACACTTATATATCACTTTAAGATTTACAAAGCACTTTATATATGCTATCTCATTTGATCCTCAAAATTCTATGAAGGAGGTACTACTACTATTTCTATTTTATAGATGAGGAAACTAAAGCAGAGGATAAGTGACTTGCCCAGGGTCCCTTAGCTACAAACTGTCTGAGGCAAGATTTGAACTTAGATTTTCCTGACTCCAAATCTAATGCTCTATCCACTATGCCACCTAGCTGCCAAAGTAAAAACCAGTTTGATTTATTGACAAGCAATAAACTTTAAAACTTTCTACATCTTCAAAAAACTTAATATGCCAAATGTCCTCCTTTTGCTGCAATCATCTATTTTACACGATTTGCCACTGAAGTCACAAGATTTTGGCACATATTCTTTCATTCTTCCTCATGAACACACACTTTTATCACACTGAATATTCAGCATACCAATGACAGGTTATTTTTTCCAAGTCTACCCTTGATTATAGCCCTTAGATTTTTTTAGTGCAATTTAAATCAACTGAGTTCCAAAGTCACTGATGCAGATTTAACTCTGTATCTTGCATAAATTTCTCTCTCTTTCATGACATGTGACATGGTACAAAGTAATTTTCTATCTCTCTTTGGGAATTCCTGATATTCTAGAGCAATTCTGCTTCTCAGTACATTGATATATTTATCAGAGTTCCTTATTCCTGTAAGGAAAACAGTACTTCCAAGCCCACTAAAAGTAAAAAGAACCCCAAAGAATTTTTGAGTCTAATGCTTTAAAGTCTGATGAAGATGTTCAGATTTTGCAGGATTACCTGGTGTTCAATGAAAACCTGAGTTATATCATTAAATATTACCTTTTTCCAGTTTTCAGTACTCTATTTGTACAGTCTTTCTCATAACAATGTTCTTCTGGTTAGCAGTTGTTTTCCTAACTGATATTCTCACTGTTCTTCCAACTTCATGAAGTTATGCCATACTGTAGAAGAACCACTAACAACCTCTAGAATTTTCTAATCTAAGGTCTTTATTTTTTCTGGATGAATTATGTTGTTTTATAGCAAGAGTTTGTCAGTTCTTATCATCAGTCTTCATTTTCTACCACACTTTCCTTAGTACTTTGGTATACCTGACCCTGTTTTGTTGTGGGTTTCAATGAGCCTTCAAATGTTTGATATCCCTATGCCAGCAGCCATTTCTGCAAGTTTCCTTGGAGTAATAACTATGCATTTTTAAGTACATAGACAACACAAATTGCTTTTCCGAATTAAAAAATTCAGAATTTAAAGAAAGTCTAAATTTACCTTTATTTTCAACTAATGTTATTAATAATTACTCTTGACTCCCTTTTATTTTTTAAAAAATTTTTGGAGAGGATTCTGGGAAGATGGTAGAATAGGTCAGAAATTTTCCAAACCCTCAAGATTTTCCCCCATAAAAGAGATAAAATAGCACCTTAGGGTGAACAAAGTACAGTGTAAAAATAAATAAGAGCAGGGGCACAATAGAGGTATTTCTGGAACAATTCAAGAAAATCAGAAGAAAAATTCCGGGAGAAGCTTGGTCCCAGTAAAGAATAAACACCTCCAGGCTAGGGTCCAGGTTAACAATAGGCAGCAAGCACTGGGGCTAGTTGTTTTGGGAGGCTGCCTAGTTCCAGTCAAACAAACTTTTACACACCGGACAGTGAGGGGAGTTTGGCCTCAGAGTGGGGAAGATTGAGGGAACCTCTGACAGAACACGAGACCCAGCTGTGCTACAAGAACAGCAGGGGCAAAAAGGAACCAGAACATGCCAGGTGAGTGAGTGCAGAAGCAGTGGGGCAGAATGCCCCTGGTTATGGGCACTTGCAGGAGGCTAGAGGTTTGGCTTTGGTTCCAGGGTAGAGAAGGGAACTGAAGATCTGGGGCAAGAAGGACCACTTTACATCCCCCAGGGCTAGAGGTGACTACAAAAATTTAACTATTACTACAAAAAAATGCACAGGCAAAAGAAAAGGAATCCAACTGTAGAAAGTTATTATGGGAATAGAGAAGATTGGAGTTCATCTTCAGAGGAGGATACTGAATCAAAGAAACCCACTTCTGCCCCAAAGAGTAACATCAAATAGTCACCTACCCCCACAAAAAATTCATAGAATAACTTTTTTTTAAGCAATTGGGGTTAAGTAACTTGCTCAAGGTTACACAACTAGTCATTATTTATGTGTGGGTGCTCATTTTCTGAGGCTGGTTTCGATCCTGGGTCATCCCAACTCAGAGGCCGGTGCTCTTACTCCCTGCGCCACCTAGCCGCCCCTCATAGAATAACTTTTAAAAAAACTAAAAATCAAATGAGAGAGACTGAGGAAAAATAAACAAAAAATAAAAATAATCCAAAAAAAACAAGAAGCTTATGAAAAGAAAGTCAACCAATTAGAAAAGGAGATCCAAAATCTTTTTTTTTTCTTTTTTTTATCTTTTGGTCTTTTCTTCCCTTCCCTCCCCTCCCCCCACCATGGCAGCATACAATCAGGTATAGGATCTGCAGATACTTTCACATTAGACATTAAGTAATAAAGAAGGATTGTATCAGATGGAATGAACAATGGGAAAGAGTAAACAAAACCAAACAAGAAAAAGAAAGAGAGCAGATAATTTGCTTCAATCTGCATTTAAACTCTGTTCTTTCTAGTTCTTTCTCTGAATGTAGACATCTCTCTCCATCATGAGTCTTTTGGAGTTGACTTATAGCCCTGCATTGCTGAGAAGAGTCCAGTCTATCAAAGTTGGTCATCACACATATGTTATATCTGTAATTGTGTGCAAATTTCTCCTGGTTCTGCTCTTCTCACTCAGCATCAGTTCATATACGCCTCTCCAGGTAAATATGAAGTCCATCTGCTCCTCATTTCTTATAGCACAATAGTATTCCATCACATTCATATACCACAACTTGTTCAGCCATTCCCTGATTGATGGGTACCCCCTTAATTTCCAATTCTTTGCCACCACAATAAGAGTTGCTATAAATATTTTTGTACATATAGGTCTTCCTCCCACTTCTATGATCTCTTGAGGATACAACCCTAGAAGTGGTATTGCTGGGTCAAAGGATATGAAATTGCTTATAGCCCTTTGGGCATAGTTCCAGATTGCTCTCCAGAATGGTTGAATCAGTTCACAACTCCACCAGCAATGTGTTAGTGTTCCAATTTTTCCACATCCTCTCTAGCATTTATCATTTTCCTATTTTGTCATCTTAGCCAATCTGACCAGTGAGATGTGGTACCTCAGAGTTGTTTTGTTTCGCATTTCTCAAATCAATAGTGATTTAGAGCGTTTTTTCATATGCTTATAGATATCTTTAATTTCTTCCTCTGAGAACTGCCTGTTCATATCTTTTGACCATTTATCAACTGAGGAATGACTTGTATTCTTACAGATTTGACTCAATTCTTTGTATATTTTAGAAAGGAGGTCTTTCTCAGAGACATTGGTTGTAAAAATTCTTTCCCAATTTTCCACTTCCCTCTTAAGCTTGGTTACATTGGCTTTGTTTGTACAGAAGCTTTTCAATTTCGTGTAACCAGTTATCCATTTTGCATTTTATAATGCTCTCTAATTCTTGTTTGGTCATGAAGTCTTCCCCTCTCCACAAATCTGACAGGTAAACTATTTCTTGCTTTCCCAGATTGCTTACAGTATCATCCTTTGTACCTAGATCATACACCCATTTAGACTTAATTTTCATAAATGGTGTTAGATGATGGTCTATGCCCAGTTTCTGCCATATTATATTCCAGTTTTCCTGATAGTTTTTGTCAAATAGTGAGTTCTTATCCCCAAAACTGGGGTCTTTGGGTTTATTAAAAGAGTAGATTATTATAGCCATTGACTACTGAGTCTTATGTGCCCAATCTATTCCATTGAACCACTGCTTTATTCCTCAGCCAGTACCAAGTAGTTGTGATGATGGCTGCTTTATAATACAGATTAAAATCTGGTATAGATAGGCCACCTTCACTAGCATTTCTTTTCATTAATTCCTTTAATGTTCTGTACTTTTTGTTCTTCCAAATTAATTTTGTTACTATTTTTTCTAGTTCTATAAAGTAATTTTTGGTAAATTGATTGGTATGGCACTAAATATGTAATTTAATTTAGGTAAAATTGTCATTTTTATTATATTAGCTCAACCCAGCCATGAGTAATTGATGTTTTTCCAATTAGATCTGAATTTATTTGTGTGAAAAGTGTTTTGTAGTTGTATGCATATAGGTCCTGGGCTTGTTTCGGCAGGTAGATTCCCAAATATTTTATAATGTCTACAGTAACTTTAAATGGGATTTACCTTTCTATCTCTTGCTGTTAGATTTCATTAGAAATATATAGGAATGCCAAGGATTTATGTGGGTTTATTTTATATCCTGCAACTTTGCCAAATTTATTTATTGTCTCAAGTAGTTTTTTACTTAATTCTCTAGGATTCTCTAAGTACATCATCATATTATCCATAAAGAGTGATAACTTGGTCTCTTCTTTGCCTAATTTGATTCCTTTGATTTCTTTTTCTTCTCTAATTGCTACTGCTAACATTTCTAGTATAGGTTGAATAAGAGGGGTGATAGTGGATACCCTTGTTTCACCCCTGATCTTATTGGAAATGCTTCTAGCTCATCTCCATTACATATAATACTTGTTGATGGCTTTAAATAGATGCCACTTATTATTTTAAGGAACGCTCCATTTATTCCTATACTTTCTAGTGTTTTTAATAGAAATGGATGTTGTACTTTGTCAAAAAGCCTTTTGAGATTGAGATATAATTATCTATTATTGAGATTATTATTATATTATTATCTATTATATAATTATATAATATAATTATATTTAATAATTATACAATATAATTATCTATTATAGAGATATTATAATTATCTATTATATAATTATATTATATAATTATATAATATAATTATCTATTATAGAGATATTATCTCTATTGAGATAATTATATGGTTTCTACTAGTTGTATTGTTGATAAGATCAATTATACTGGTGTTTTTCCTAACATTAAACCATCCTTGCATTCCTGGAATAAATCCTACCTGATCAAAGTGTATTATTCTTGTGATAAGTTGCCGTGGTCATTTTGCTAATATTTTATCTAAAATTTTTGCATCTATATTCATGAGGGAAATTGGTCTATAATTTTCTTTTTCCATTTTGTCTCTTCCTGATTTAGGTATCATAGATTTGTGTCATAAAGAGAATTTGGTAGGACTCCTTCACTAATTTTCTGAAATAGTTTGTAGAGTATTGGAATCAATTGTTCTTTAAGTGTTTGATAGAATTTGCTAGTAAATCCATCTGGCCCTGGAGATTTTTTCCTAGGGAGTTTACTGATGGCTTGACTTCTTTTTCTGAGATGGGGTTAAGTAATTTACTTCCTCTTCAGTTAATCTGGGGAACTTGTATTTTTGTAAATATTCCTCCATTTCACTGATTGTTAAATTTATGTGCATATAATTTGGCAAAATAATTTCTAATTATTGTTTTAATTTCCTTTTTATTGGACATAGATTCACCCTTTTCATTTTTGATACTCATAATTTGGTTTTCTTCTTTCTTTTTATTATAGTGACTAAGGATCTATCAATTTTATTGGGTTTTTTTTTTCATAAAAGCAGCTCTTAGTTTTATTTACTAATTCAATAGTTTTCTTAATTTCAATTTTATTAATCTTTCCTTTGGTTTTCATTATTTCTAATTTAGTATTTAATTGTAAATTTTCAATTTGTTCTTTTCCTAGCTTTTTCAATTGCATGTTTAATTCATTGACCTCCCCCTTTTCTCTAATTTGTTCATGATGGACTCAGGGATATAAAACTTCCCCTAAGAACTGCCTTTGCTGCATCCCACAAATTTTGGTATGTTGTCTCATAATTGCCATTCTCTTGAATGAAGTTGCTGATTGTTTCTATAATTTCTTGTTTGATCCAATCATTCTTTAGGATGAAATTGTTTAATTTCCAATTAGCTTTTAGTCTATCTTTCCATGGCCCTTTATTGCATATGGTTTTTATTGCATCATGAGCTGAGAATGATGCATTTAATATTTCTGCCTTTCTTCACTAAATTGCGAGGTTTTTATGTCCTAGTACGTGGTCGATTTTTGAGTATGTGCCATGAACCTCTGAGAAGAAAGTATATTCCTTTTTATCCCCATTCAGTTTTCTCCAGAGAAAACCTACCCTCTCTAAAATTCTATTCACCTCCTTAACTTCTTTCTTGTTTATTCTGAGGTTGGATTTATCAAGTTCAGAGAGGGGAAGATTAAGGTTCCCCCACTAGTATAGTTTTGCTCTCTATTTCTTCCTCTAATTCCCTTACCTCACCTCTAGGAATTTGGATGCTATACTACTTGGTGCATATATGTTAAGTAATGATATTGCTTCATTCTCGATGGTGCCTTTTAGCAGGATATAGTTTTTCCTTATTTCTTTTAATTAGATCAATTTTTACTTTTGCTTTATCTGAGATAAGGATTGCTACCCCTGCTTTTTTTTTTACTTTAGCTGAGGCATGATATATTTTACTTATCCCCTTGTTTCAGATGTGTTTCTTATAAACAGTGTATTGTAGGATTATGGTTTTTAATCCATTCTGCTATCTGCCTCCGTTTTGCAGGAGAGTTCATCCCATTCATGTTCACAGTTATGATTACTAGCTGTCTCTTTCCCTCCATCCTATTCCCTCCCCTGTTTCTATTTTTATTTTTCTCCCCTTCTCCCTTCCCCTCCTTAAAAGTTTTCCTTTTGAATACCACCTTCCTCAGTATTCCTTTATCAGACCCCCCTCCCTTTTCCTCCCCTTCCCCCTTACTTCTTCCCTCCCTTCTAACCATACCCCCTTTTTGTAGCCCTTCCCCCCAACTGCGTGTAGGATATGATAGATTTTTATACTTAATGTAGTATGTTATTTATTCTTCAAACCAAGATTGACAAAAACAGATCTCATGCAAAGCTCCTCTCCCTCCCCTCTTTCCCTCTATTAGGATATGTTTTGTGTCTCTTCTTGATAGAATCCTATACTTAACTGGTTGTGTTGTTCCCTCCTTGCACCAGAACCAATGAGGTAAAAGGTCATATAATACTCATCTCCCTCTCTTCTTCCCCTCTACTATATTGTTTTTATGCCTCTTTGTGTGGCATAATTTACCCTTTCCTCTTCATTCTTTCCTCTTCTTCCATTGCAGTCCCTTTGTAGCCCTTAATAAGGTTTTTTTAATTGTCATTTTGTGTAAGTATACCCATATCCTCTATTTGTCTATAAACAGTTTGCTCTTATTAAATAACAGGGTGTGTGTGTGTGTGTGTGTGTGTGTGTGTGTGTGTGTGTTTCCTTGTTTACCTTTCTATGTCTCTCTTGCATCTCCTGATTGGTGGTTGAATTTTCCATTTAGCTCTGGCTTTTTCATTAGGAAGGTCTGGAAATCCATTATATTGTTGAATGACCATCTCCTTGCCTGGAAGAATATGTTCAGTTATGCTGGGTAGGTAATCCTTGTTTGTAACCCAAGCTCTTTTGCCTTGCAAAAAAATTATATTCCAGTTCCTCCTATCTTTCAGTGTAGAGGCTGTCAGATCCTATGCAGTCCTCACCATGGTTCAATGATATCTGAATTGTTTCTTTCTGGTTGCTTGTAGTATTTTCTCCTTTACCTGGTAGTTCTGGAGTTTGGCCACAACATTTCGTGGACTTTTCAAATTGGGATCTCTTTCAGGAGGTGTCTGATGGATTCTCTTGATTTCTATTTTACCCTCTGGTTCTAGTATCTTAGGGCAGTTTTCCTTGATGAGCTCTTGGAAGATGTTGTCCAGGCTCATTTTTTCATCATGATTTTCCAGTAGGCCTATGATTCTCAGATTATCTCTCCCCTGGATCTGTTTTCCAGGTCAAGTATTTTTCCATTGAGATATTTTACCTCTTTTTTCTAATTTTTCATTCTTGATGTTTTGTTTGACTGATTCTTGGTTCCTCATAGAGTTATTCGCTTCAGTTTGGTTGATTCTAGTTTTTAGCGAATTATTTTCCTCAGTTAGTTTTTGGAGCTCCTTTTCCATATCACATGCTTTTCTTTTTAAGGAGCTGTTTTCTTCATTGTAATGTTTTTCTAATTTTGCAATTTTGATTTTAAAAGAATTATTCATTTTATCTTCTATCCCTCTCATTTGGTTTTCAAAGTTCTTTTTGAGCTCATCTAAGAATGCTTTCTGTGCTTGAGACCAGTTCCCTGTTGAGTCTTCAGCTGTGGGTGTAGAGTCAACTGTCTCCCTCTGAATTTGGTTCCTCCCTCTCACAATAGTAGGACTCCAGAGTCTTTGTCTTTGCAGTCTGCTTTGTACCCATTTTGAGGTAGGGCCCTAGCCAAGCCCTTCCTTTAGGGTTCCCAAGCCTTAATTATGATGTTTTCCAGGTGAGGGGAGGGATTGGAACAGCTGGGGTTCACCTGCCATCCTAGTCCCTGGAAGTCCAGTTAGGGGCTTTTTAAATTTCCAGGCTGTGGACTGATAGTCCCAGGAGTAGCTGCTGCCCCTTCCAGGGGCCCTACATTTGACTCTTACCCTGCTCCATCCAGTCCAGCCCTGCACTGATAGGCCTGGCAGTGGCCCTTGTGGTTGGTGGGTCAACTTGCCGCCACGTTGATCAGGCCTAGTCCAGGCCTCTGCAGAGATTCAGAATCTTAAGGAAGAAAATGACACCTTGAAATTTAGAATTGGGCAAGGCAAAGCCAGGAAAACTATAAAAGATCAAGAAACAAACAAAATATGAAGACTGAAAAAATAAAAGAGAAAGTGAAACATCTTATAAGAAAAACAATTGATCTGGAGAACAGATCAAAAAACATAATAATCAGACTACCTGAAAGCTATGATTAAAAAAAAGAATCTTGATACAATAGTATAAGAAATCATTAAAGAAAAGTGTCCTGAAGCATTAGAACAAGGGAGGAAAGCAGAAATAGAAAAAATACACCCATCACCACTTAAAAGAGATCCTATGAGGAAAACTCATATCATAGTCAAATTCCAAAACCCCAGCTCAGGGATAAAATATTAAAAGCAACAAGAAAAAAAAACAATTTAAATATGATGGTACCACAATTAGAATCATATAAGACCTAACAGCAGAAACACTAAAGGACAAGTCTTGGAACTCTATATTGAAGAGCAAAAGAACTGGGGCTCTGGCTGAAAATATCATACCCAAAGTTAAGCATAATCTTGAATGAAAAAATGGACATCTGACCAACTATCAGACTTTCAAAACTTTGTTCAAAAAAAAACTCTGAACTTAATAGAAAATCTGACATAATAGCCAAGAGAAACATAAGGTACATACATGAGACTGATTACAAGGGATTCAATAAGGACAGACAGTTTACTTTTTATATATGTAAAATATAAAGCATATGTCTAATATTGTCATTAGTAATTGGGTAATTTGTAAGAAAGATTGGGGTAGAGCTAAGTATGGTATGACTTTAAAAAGTAAAACCATTTAGGAAGAGTTAAAAAGATTAATTATTTCATACAAATGAAGTGCAAGAGGAAGAACCTAACAGGAATTAGATGGGGGAGGAGGGCTGGTAGTTCTGGAAAGCTACTTTCATTGGGAATGGGTTTAAGACGGAACAATACATATATATCTAGAAGAGTATAAAGTCTTCTAAATTCAGAAGAAATAAAACAGTAAAGGGACAGGGAGGGGGAGAGAACAAGGGAGGGATCTCTAGAGGGGAGGATGAGGGAATAGGTTAAGGGAAGTACAGAAGGGTGTTTAGATCAATGGGAATAAGAGGATAAGGGAGGGATCTTTAGAGAGGAGGGTGAAGTAATAGCTTATAGGGGACTACAGAAGGGTGTTTAGATTTATGGGAATGGGAGGATAGGGTAGGGATCCTTGGAGGGGGTAGACTAAGTAATAGGTGGGCAAGGTAACAAGTAGAACTAAAGTAGAGGAGTCGGGAGGGATAGCAAACGAGATATGCATAAACATAAAAACAAAGGTCAGGAATAAAATTTGTTAGGGAAAGTCTATATCTATATATGTATGTATATATGTGCAAATATATATCTATACCTATATTGTAATACATCTACACTTAATTGTAGCCTTAGGGAGGGGAAGGGTGAAAAAAAGTAAAAAGTGCACAGCAGAAAACAAAAGAAAATGTACAAGGAAGCAAAGAAAAGATAGACAGAGTATTATTTATCATACAGGCTTTCTTGAAATGAAAATTTATTTTTACATATTTTGAACCCTCTCATGTTCTGCTATGCACATGAAATGCTTTTTTCTTTTCTTTATATATAAGTTCTAATATCTAAGTTTATGGTTCTTTATTCTATATTTGTGTTCTGATGTTTGAGTGTAAAATAAAATAAAATTTTTTAAAACAGATTCATGCTTATATACATATATATGTGCATATATATTTCCAATTACATACAAAAATTTTAACATTGTTTTTCTTTTATTTTGAGTTCCCAAAGTCTCTCCCTCACTTCCCTCCCCCCTCATTGAGAAGGCAAACTATTTGATAAAAGTTATAGACGTGCAGTCATGCAAAACACAGTAATATCAATTTTTAAAAAAACAACAGAATTAAAAATCACTAAGAAAGGGAATAATGCAATATGCATGGTATGAAGTCCAGCATTCATACCTGACAGAGAACAAACTACAGATAGAAAAACCTGATCTTCTGTTCAAGGTCAGATGTTCTGAGTCAGCAAATTATCAGTAGGAGCACACATGTTTTGACCACTACCATCACAAAAAGAAATCAGATCAAATTATTCTTTGTCCCTCGTACTTCAGAATCTACTGGATACTTTGCTTTAGGCAAATGGCCTAATTTCAGCCCATAATCCTCAAGGTCAACAGACCCAACTGCCTATACACTCCCTCTTTCACTATTTCTTCCTAAGATGCAAATCATTGGTATAAGTGGATCCTATGATATTACCTGGAGAATGTGTCACTTTTCAGGTATATTTCTCCTCTCAAAAACCCTATATCCTGCCAACTTGAGGGGTTTCTCTTTCCTCTTGGCACCCTGAGGGAGTACAATGCTTGTGGAGAAAACTGTTTTGCAGTGTCCCCAAAATAGAGATGTTCTCTGAGATTGCTCTGAATTCTGAATCCCAAGATTCTGTGAACCTCAACTATTCAAAAGGAAATTTTCCCCCACTTCTGCGTTGGTAAATGTCGAGATCAGGCCCTAGAACTCCCCCCAAAAAATAGAAGGAAAGAGAAATGATGTTTGCCTAAAAAAAAAAAAACGGCCAGCCAGTAAAAACAAATCATTCCTCCATTAGATATTTTGTGTTTCCTGTGTATATATTTAGCAAGTTCCTGCTAAAGTAAACTGGCTTCAGTATGAACACTCCAAATTAGGAAAGCTGGTGCCTATACTAGTGAACTTTGTCTCCTCAAAATAGGATGATATATTACAGCCTCATCTATGAAACTTAAGAGATACTTCTCTGTTTCACTGGTTTCTTTCTTAATTTTGTACATTACAAAAAAGAACTGTCTAAACTACCGACATTTTTGATTGCCTTTGTGTCAGTAAATATTAAAACTATACTTCAGAGTATCTATGCAATGGTGACAAAGAGCTCTCTACAGATTCTGTCTATAATTAAAAACTTTAGGCAATTTTATCTCACTTCTTTTCTCAATGTATATTTATTTGGGTAATTTCAGAAAAGTTAAAAAGGACAAAAGATGAAGCCTTCTATTGTAGATTTCACATCCACCACTCAGATTCCAGAGATTCTCTAGGCAATGCCCCACCTTTTGGAATATATGCACATGTTTAGTAAAAGATTAATGAGACTGTATTACCCTTTGATTATTTTTTTCTAACAATATTTTAATGAAGTATCTCTGATTAAGAAGGTAATGCCACCGATGCATCTATAGGAACAAAAATGCTTTAAACAAAAATAGAGGAATGGTTCTGGAAAGGCTTCGTTTATAATTGCAAAGCAGCTCTGGGGAAAGCAGACAATAGCTGGGTTCCACTGTATCCCTTTCCTTAACATAAGATCACACATTTAAAACTGCAAACAACTTGAGAATTCATCTAGTCCAACCCCCTCATTTTACATATGGGGAAACTGAGGCCCAATAAGATTAAGTAATCTAAATTCACACAGAGAATGAGCAGCAAAGCCAGCATTCAAACCCAAGGTCTTCTGTATCCAAATCTAGTGTTCTTTTCAATGTACCATACTGGGGCTCTATAAAAGTTTGGTAGGGCTATAGATCTTAAGGATCAAAGCTTTGGTCATCACCTATGTTTCCAAACATCAGAGGAGTCACCAATATTTAATAAACAAGTTCAACAGGTACCTGGGATTTAGAATGGGCTTCAAATATGGATCTTAAGAGAATTTATTTCATTGTCCAACTAAGGAAACTGAAAATCGGATCAGAATTCAGCAGAAATTTCACAAAGCCAGTGAAAAGAGCATTTGAGTGACTTGGAAAACAGATGACCTGCATCTGAGTTCCAATTCCAAATACTAGCTATGTGACCTTATGCTAGACATTTATGCTTTCTAAGCTTCAGTTTCAGAGAGACAAACAGAAATATCAGACCTACCAACTATAAGGACCAAAGAAATAAAGTGGATAAAATAAAGTGCTAAGAAACCATAAAGTTCTTTATCAATGTGAAGTGTTATGACTATTGTGGAAGTTTACTCAAGAATTTCTGTCACATGTCAGTTCCACTACATGCCTTCCTTACCTCTAAAGCAGAATCATGACTATGGGCCACATGCCCCGTGCAGTCTGCACCATATCAAAATGTAACTGGGAAATATTTAATAAAATAAATAAAAATATAATAAAACAAAGAAGTAATAATTATCTAAATAATGAATGATTGCATTAAAGAGAATGACAACAATGTGGGATCCAGCCAAAGTAAAACTGAGGGAAAAATTTATATCTCTAATTGCTTACATCAAAAAAAAAAAGAGAGAAAGAACAGATCAATAAACTGAGCATACAATTTAAAAGAAAAAGAAAAAGAATAAATTTAAAATCCCCAATTAAATACCAAAATGGAAGTCCTTAAAATCAAAGGAGAGATTAATAAAATTGAAAGAAAACCACTGAACTAATAAATATGGGGGAAAACAACAAAATACATTAACCATTGATAATTTGATTTAAAAAGAGAATAAAACCAAATTACTAGTATCAAAAATGAAAAGGATAAGTGTACCACCAGTGAAGATGAAGTTAACGCAATTAGTAGGAATTATTTTGCCCAATATATGCCAGTAAAACTGATAATCTAAGTGACATGGATGAATATTTACAAAAATATAGAGTGCCCAGATTAACAGAAGAGGAAAGAGGATACTTAAATGTCCCTATATTGGAACAAGGAATTGGGCAAGCTATCAATGGGCTTCCTAAAAAAATCCTCAGGACCAGATGGATTGACAAGTGAATATTACCGAATGTTCAATGGACAATTAATCCCAATCCTATATAAACTATTTGAAAAAATACATGGAGTCCTAAAAAATTCCTTTTATTACACAAATATGGTTTTGATACCTAAACAAGGGAGAGCAAAAACAGAGAAAGAAAACTAAAGACCAATTTCTTTAATTAACATGAATGCAAAAATTTTAAATAAAATATTTACAAGGACATTACAGAACTATATCAGAAAGATTATACACTATGACAAAGTGGGACTTATACAAGGAATATAGGGCTTGGTTCAGTATTAGAAAAACTATCAGTATAACTGACCATAACAATAACGAAAATTAAAATTATGTGATTGTAGAAACAGATGCAGAAAAAGCCTTTGAGAAAATGTAATACCCACTCCTATTAAAAACACTAGATGACATAGGCATCAATGGAGCCTTCCTTAAAATGGTAAGTAGTATCTATATAAAACCATCAGCAAACATTATGTACAATGGGGATAAACCTGAAGACTTCCCAATATCAGGAATAAAGAAAGGATGTCCATTATCACCACTATTTTTGAATATTGTTCTAGAAATGCTAGCTATAGTGATAAAAACAGAAAAAGAAGAAAATAGACAATGGGGAAACAGAACTATCACTTTTTGCAGATGATATGATGGTATACTTACAGAATCCTACAGAATCAACTAAAAAACTAGTTGAAATAATTAACTTTAGCACAGTTTCAGGATATAAGATAAACCCACATAAATTATCAGCATTTCTATATATTACCAACAAAGTCCAGCAGAAGAGATAGGAAGAGGAGTTCCATTTAAAATAACTGCAGGCAACATAAAATACTTTGGAGTCTGTCTGCTGAAACAAATCCAGGAATTATATGAACTCAATTACAAAACACTTGGCACATAAATAAAGTCAGATCTAGACAACTGGAGAAATATTAATTGCTCATGGGTAGGTCAAGTCAATATAATAAAAATGACAACTCTACCTAAGTTAATTTACTTATTGCCATACCCATCAAACTACCAAAGAATTATTTTAAAGAGCTAGAAAAAATGTAACAAAATTCATCAGGGAGATTAAGAATATCAAAGGAATCAATGAAAAAAAATATTAAGGAAGGTAGCCTAGCAGTTCCAGATTTCAAACTGTATTACAAAGCAGTGATCATCAAAATAGTCTGGTACTAGTTAAGAAATAAAGTGGTGGATCAGTGGAATAGAGTAGTTATACACAAGACACAGAAGGAAATGACCATAGTAATCTAGTGTTTGATAAACCCAAAGATTCAATTTGGGTGATAACTGACCATTTGACAAAAACTAATGGGAAAATTGGAAAGCAGTTTGGCAGAAACTAGACACAGATCAATATCTCATACCATATACCAAGATAAGGTCAAAATGGGTAAGTGATTTAGACATAAAGGGTGTTATCATAAGCAAACTAGGAGAGCATGGGAAAATGTACCTGTCCGAGATATACATAAAGGAATAGTTTATGACTAAAAAAGAAATAGAGATAATTACAGGAAGTAAAATAGATAATTTTGATCACATAAAATTAAAAAGCCTTTGCACAAACAAAACTAATGCAGCCAAAATTAGAAGGAAAGCAGGAAAATGGGGGAAGGGATTTTTACGCAATCTTCTCTGGTAAAAGCCTCATTTCTCAAATATATAGGAAACTGAGCCCAATTTATAAAAATAAGAGCCATTCCCCAATTGATAAAGGGTCAAATGATAGGAACAGGCAATTTTTAGACAAAGATATCAAAACTATAATCATATAAAATGCTTTAAACCACTACTGACTAGAGAAATGCAAATTAAAATAATTCTGAGGTTATACTTCACACCTATTAGATTAGCTAATATGACAAAAAAGGAAAATGACAAATGCTGGAGGGTAAATGGAAAAATTGGAACAATAATGTATTCTTGGTAGAGGTGAGAATGGATTCAAACATTATGGAGAATAACTTGAAACTATGCCCAAAGGGCTATAAATCTGTGCATACCCTTTGACCCAGCAATACTACTTCTAGGTATGTATCCCAAAGAGATCAAAGAAAAGGAAAAAAAAGATCTATTTGTACAAAAAACATCTCCAGCAGCTATTTTTGTGGTAGCAAAAAATTAGAAATCGAGTGGATGCCCATCAAATGGGGAACAGCTAAACAAGCTGTGGTATATGATTGTAATGGAATATTACTGTGCTATAAGAAATGATGAGCAAGCAGAATGCAGAAAAACCTGAGAAGGCTTATATGAACTCATGCAAAGTAAAGTTAGCAGAACCAAAAGAACATTGTACACAGCAACAGAAAGGATGATCTACTGTGAAAGACTTAGCTATTTGGATCAAGAAAATGATCTAAGAAAATTCCAAAGGACTTTTGACGAAAAACACAATCCACCACTAGAGAAAAAGTTGATCAACTCAGAATGAAGAAAACAAAGCATACTTTTTTTTTTAAAGCAATTGGGGTTAAGTAACTTGCCCAAGGTTACA
This sequence comes from Gymnobelideus leadbeateri, assembly GCA_011680675.1. Lineage (NCBI taxonomy): Eukaryota > Metazoa > Chordata > Mammalia > Diprotodontia > Petauridae > Gymnobelideus > Gymnobelideus leadbeateri. The sequence goes on along the minus strand of WOXC01004568.1, from coordinate 7,883 downwards.
CGGCTAGTCATTATTTATGCATGGGTGCTCATTTTCTGAGGCCGGATCTGATCTCGGGTCATCCCAACTCCGAGGCCGGCACTCTTACTCACTGTGCCACCTAGCCGCCCCTTTAGGGCAATTGGGGTTAAGTAACTTGCCCAAGGTTACATGGCTAGGTTTTTTTTTTTTGTTTGTGTGGCTTAAGTGTCAGAGGCCGGCTCCGAACTCAGGTCCTTCCGATTCCAGGGCCGGCGCTCTATTCACTGCGCCACCTAGCCGCCCCTAAAGCATACTTTTTTACTTTATTTTTTGTTATATTTTGTTTTTGTTTTCTTTTGCAACATAGCTAATATGGAAATTCTTATATGACTGCACACATATAATCAATATCAAATTGCCTGCCTTCTCAAGGAGGTGGGAGGGACATGAGAGAGAAAAAGAACCTGGGACTCAAAAATTTTTTAAATGATTGTTAGAAAATGTATATGTAGGGGCAGCTAGGTGGCACAGTGAGTAAGAGTGCTGGCCCTGGAGTCAGGACAACCCAGGATAGGTTCTGGCCTCAGAAAAGGAGCACCCACACATAAATAATGACTGGCCATGTAACCTTGAGCAAGTTACTTAACCTCAATTGCTTTATAAAATGTACATGTAGTAGGAAATGTTTTAAAATAATTTTTTAAAAAATGAAGTAACATGTTGAATTTATTATATACTTTAAAAGAAAAGCAAGCTTGTTCACCATACAGATTCACAGTCTCACAAACATTCTTTCTATTCCACTCTGTATATGGAAATACTCAACTTCTTTAGTGCTGGTTAGGTTCCAAATTTTTTAAAATGCATGCTTTTTAAAAAATAAAGTGGAGGAATTGGACTAAATCAGGGCTTCTTAAACTTTTTTCCACTGGTTTAGGCAGCATTCTTTTGGTGTTGCATGGCCCAAGGACATGAGCAATGCAAAGTAGTCCATGCTTTGTGTTCAGAACCAAGGCTGCAGTGAAGTACTGCCAGAAACACCTCCGATTCGTTATGCATTTGATTTTTAATTAATTTGTGGTCATTGTGAAAAGTTTTATTGTTACCAGATTTTTTTTGTGACCCATATGGGGAGGCAGCCCAACTTGAAGAAGTGCTGCCTCTCCCCTTTTTCAAAAGTCACCCTCAATCTCTTAATTGCCCGATCAAATGACCTTTTCTCAATCCTTATCCTTCTGCATCTCTCTTGCAGCATTTGATACTATTAATCACCTTTTCCTTCTGGAGATATTCTCTCCTCTCTGAATTTTTGTGGCATCGCTCTCTCTAGGTTTTCCCTCTATCAGGCAGCTCCTTCTCAGTCCCTTTTCCTGAATCTTTCTCTGTTTCATACTCAGTAACTGCAGGGATCCCACTGTACTGGGCCATCTTGTCTTTTCCCATTACATTATCTCCACTGGTGAATTCAATAGCACTCCTGGGTTCAATTATAATCTCCATGTCAATGATTGCCAGATCTCTAGCCAGCTAGCCCTAACTCTCCTGAGCTTCAGTCCTGCATGTTCCCTTGGCTTCTCAAACTCAGCATGTCCAAAACAAAATTCATCATCTTTACCCCAAATCCTCTCCTCTTTTGAACTTCCCCATTACTGGCAAGGGCATCATTATCCTCCCAGTCACCCAGGTTCATAAGCTCAATGTCATACCCAACTCTTCACTCTCATTCATTTCATCTCTTAGGTTTCCAGATCTTGTCATTTTTACCTCTATGATAACTTTCAGATATAGCCTCTCCTCTCCACTCAGTCAGCTACCGCTCTAGTTCAAGCCCTCCCCACTTCAATCTAACCTCCACACAGCTGCCAAAGTGATTTTCCTGAAGCATAATTCTAACCATGTTACCCCCTACTCAGTAATCTGCAGGAACTTCCTATTACCACTAACATCAGATATAAACTCTTGTTCGGCATTTACAGCTCTTCACAACCTGGTCTCTCCCAATCTTTTCAGTATTCTTCACATTACTTCTCTCCATGCTTTCTACAGTCTAACCATAACTAGCCTGCTTCCTGCTCCTCTCACAACACTCCATTCTCCCTTCCCCATGCCTCTGTACTGGCTCTCTCTCATGTCTAGAATGTTCTCTCTCTTCACCTCCCACCTCCTACAGTTCCTCACTTTCTTCAAGACTCAAGTCCAGGGGCAGAATCCAGATGGCAGAGTAGAAACAGCACTTCCTCAGAGATCCAGCCCACACCACTTCAAAATTATGTAAAAGGGGGACTATGAATGACCTCTGGAGCTCCAGAACCCACAAAATGACAAAGAGAAGCTAACCTTCTGCTGAGGACAGCCTGGCAAGGAGAGGTCAGCACAGCACTCTGGGAGCCAAGCCCAGGCCCATGTGAGTCACAGTTTTAGCCCCAGGATGGCCAGACCAGCAGCTGGCTGGCGGGACCCCAGAACTCCAAAGCAGCTGTGGAGTTCCCAGAATTATCAACACATAGATGCCTAGGACAAAGTGAAAGGTCAGTGCCCTATGGACTTTGGGACTGGTTGGGAGAGCACATCAGCTTCTTCCCCTGGGGGCGACAAGCCTCTGAGTAGCCAAGTAGCACAGCCTGCCACATTGCCACGTCGCAGCTTCAGCTCCTGGCCTGTGAACTGTAGGGAGAGCCGGCAATCAGTCTGGGGGGGTAAGCCCTCTTGCTTTACCCTTCTTGAATCTGGATTGTGGTCTGGGGTGGAGGTCATGGGGTGTGTGACCAGCTTGCCAGAGTGTGTGGAGGCTTCGAAACTTCACAGAGTATACAATAAGGGAAATAACAGATTACTTTGCCACTCTGTCACAGGTTTAGTACCATGATTTACAAAATATTAATCTCATTTCCCATTTTGCAGCACAAGCCTTACGCTTTGGGTAGTTCCCTTTACCCTCTTTCCCTGTTTAAAAAAAAGTGCATATATACTGAACTTTTATAGCTGGTCCCTTATCATTCACTTTAAGAAATCGGAGTAATTCAGCCAGACTCCAGACAGCAGCCCCAATGTGACTCTTAACACGAATGGGACCCAGATCTTAGACTTTCCAAGGGCTCCTCTAACTCAATTACCAGTTGCTCAGGCTGTCTAGATAGCCAAAATACCATAAAGATATATTCCTACAAATGAGCAAAGTAGGAGGCCACTTAATCTGAAGAGCACTAAAAGCCTTAGCTGCCTCACAAGGCAATTATCATGCCTTACGTTTTCACTATTAGAGTCACTCCTCTGGATTATGGTTAATATGCAAGCATGTTTCCTGGAACGGGCAACCCATTAAACTCTTAAAAGCCATTAAAATATTAGTGGAGAACAAGTGCCCTGAGGGATGTAGAAAGGTAAGCTTTGAGGGGGGTGGGTAAGACGATTGGTCAAAAATCGGAACAGGAACCTAGGAAGAGGAGGTAGGACAGTATCAGAAATAAATTATGATTACTCAGTTTCAAACAAGGTCTTTGACAGTCTATGTAACCTGGAATGAGGTAGAAATCTGCCATTTATCTGACTAGTCTGATCAATGTAGATATCCAGCCTACATAATTCAAACCTGACCCCATAAAAATACAAACACACACACACACACACACACACACACACACACACACACACACACACACACACATTCTGGATTCTTGAAAAAATTATTCTAGAAATATAGTTCCTGTAAAAATCCTTCTGTTTCCCTTTCCAATGGCCCTCAGTCCCCTAGGGGCCCATACAATCTTTTAGATTTAAACTAATATCCTTGAATTGAGAACTCCACACCACTGAGGGGAAAAGACTTGGGATTGCTATGGAATCAAGAAGCCTTTTCCTCCAGTGATCCTCAAGACCCAGAATCCTCCTGTCTTGTAGTACTACCAAAGTATTGAGTCCCTAACACTAAGGGAAAGAAAGCGGTTTAGGTTGCTAGAGTTAACCCCATTGCCCAGAGTTCATCAAACTCACAGTATCAGTAAAACGCAAGATTTTCATTTGCTCTCCCACACTCTAATTCTGTTCCTTGCTCCTCTTTGAGCCAGGTTCTCATTTTCTCTTCTATACTCTCTGTCCCTTGCTCCACATTAACTTCAATTCGGGCTTGGTTCAAGAACGTGTCAAGGTTTGTGAACTCCTACCCTCGGTACAAAAACTTGGCATAGCCCAGGAACTGTTCCAGGGGATAAGGGACTCCTCCACCACATATGGATCCCTGAAGTATTTTGTTGCCAAGAAAGGGCTATTCCTTGTGCAACTGGCTTCTCTTGATCTGAATACCCAGCTCTGGCTGTCCTGTTTGTTCCTGCGTCTCTGAATCAGCCATTCTGAATGTGCTATCAATGAGGCAATATGAGGCAAGGAGTTTTTAACCTTATCTAAGAGATGTCATCAATTCCAGACCAAAGACTTCATCTATGGAGATGATGAGGGCATTTATGCTTTGTGGGGGCAGTGAGGGCACCAGAAGATGAGTCAGTCCCATTCCCCAAAACCTCACAGTCCATACAACTAATAGGAATAATATATATTCAACCCTTTCTATCTACTCAAATCTTAGTTCAGGCCCCCCATTACTTCTCACCTAAACTATTACAATGGCCCCTCCTAAGGTAGAAGTAGGGTTATCAACCACGATACAAAAACAGGAAAAAAAAAGAAAAGAAAAGTCACTGTAACATTTTTTAAATGTATAGAAAAGAAAAAAGTAAGTTCAGGAAAACAGTAAAGAAAAGCTAGGCAGTTTTGAAAGTAACAATGAGAATTTAATGTACATTTTTTAAAAAGCAGGGATGGAGAAAGAAATGGAGATTCATAGTTTCATAAAGAATCAGTTTTTTGTGTGTTCTGCTGTGTATTGTAATGTTCTCATTCTGGTGTTTAAAATATCCATTAAGAAAATAAAATATAGGGGGGTCAGAGCCAAGATAGCAGAGTAGAAACAGCACTTACAAGGTGCTCTGCCCCACACAACTTCCAAACAATGTAAAAGGGGACTCTGAACAACTTCTGGAGCCCCAGTACCCACAGAACTACATAGAGAAGCTAACCTCCCAGTGAGAAGAACCCAGCATCCCTGCAGGGAGCTGTGAGTGCAGCACTCTGAGAGCAGGCAGCACAGTGTGCTGGGAACCAAGAGCGCAGTGCTCTGGGAGCTGAGCCCAGGCCCGAGTGAGCCAAGGTTTTAGCCCTAGGGCAGCTGGGCCAGCAGCCAGCTGGAGGGAGCCCAGAACACCAGCAGCTGTGGTGATTCCAGAATTATCAGCACAGATATGCCTAGGACAAAGTGAGAGGTTAGTGCCCTATGGACTTTGGGACCAGCATTTGGGGAACACGCCGGCTTCCTCCCCTGGGGGTGAAAAGCTGCTGAAGAAATGCGGCACAGAAGCCATTTTGCAGCTTCAGTTGCAGCTTCTGCTCCTGGCCTGCAGACTGTAGGGGGATCCAGCAATCAGTCTGGGGGGGGGGGGTAATCGCTCTTGCTTTAAACTGCCTGGATCTGGATTGTCGTCTGAGGGGGAAGTTTGGGGTGGGTATCCAATTTGCCAGAGCGGGTGGAGGCTTTACAGAGGTCACCCAACCTGCGGAAGTTGTGAAGACCCCCACGTTTTGGCGGAAGCTCTCCTGTCTGGTAGCAGAGTCCTACTGTGGCAACAAGCCCAAAAAAATCAAGTAATTAAGTGGCAACATGCCTAGGCAAAAGAAACAAAATAAACAGAAAAATTCAACATTGGACTCCTATTTTAGGGGCAGAGGATCAAAGCATGGAGGAGGACTGTGAGGTCAGAAATCCTGCACCAAAAGCCCCAAATGAAAATACAAGCTGGCTACAGGCCATAGAGGACCTTAAGAAGCAGATAAGAGAAGTGGGGGGCAAATTAGGAAGAGAAATGATAAAGATGCAAGAAAAGTATCAAATGACAGTCAACAGCCTGACTGAGGAAAATAACACTTTAAAAAATAGACGAATTCAAATGACAAAAGAGAAAAAGATCCCAAAAAGAAAACTCCTAGGAATATTATAGCCAGGTTCCAGAATCCCCAGATCAAGGAGAAAATACTACAAGCAGCCAGGAAGAAACAATTTCAATACTGTGGAAACACAATCAGAATAGCACATGACCTGGCACTTCTACACTGAGGGATCGAAGGGCATGGAATATGATATTCCAGAGGGCAAAAGAACTGGGAATGAACCCAAGGGTCACCTACCCAGCAAAACTGAGTATCTTGTTTCAGGAGAAAATATGGTCATTCAGTGGAATAGAGGACTTTCAAGCATTCTTGAAAATGGGGGAAAAATTGTAACTCAAAATCTGGTGGAAATGAATGATGCAAACCAGAAGTTAATAAAGCATTTGTTTAATAAAGAAAAAGAAAAGAAAAGAAAATATAGGGGCGGCTAGGTGGCGCAGTGAGTAGAGCGTCGGCCCTGGAGTCAGAAGGACCTGAGTTCGGATCTGGCCTCAGACACATGTACACACAAACTAAAACCTAGCCGTGTGACCTTGGGCAAGTTACTTAACCCCAATTGCCCCCAAAAAGCAAAAAAAAAAAAAAGAAAGAAAGAAAGAAAATAAAATATAAACTCCAATGACTCTAAAAGCCCTTCAAAGCTAGGCCCCAACCTCTTTTCCTATCCTCATTATACGGTATTTGACTTCCCATAATTCCAAATTGTTTTCCAGAACTACTGGAACAATTCACAACTCCCCCTGTATTACATTATGTATTTATCTTCCCAAAGCCTCTTAACCAATTGGATATATGTGATAGTTTTAATTGTACTTCTTTTATTCACGATTTAAAGTATTTTTTAATATGATTTATTTTGAGACTGGTTCTGCCTAGCTCAGCGAGATTAGCATTATATATTCACCAGCACCAACCTTCACATCGATCTGCACAGAAGTTTTAATGGGCTTTATTATTCTAACCTCCATATGCATCTTGGTAGACCTCTGCTAAACATACACCTCTGCTAAACATACACATATTTTTTTTGGACATGGCTAACACATGTATGTTTGTATCAACTTTTGTTTTTCTCAAATTTCTCAGTAGTAATGGCGGAGGGAGAGGAAAAGAGAAGGAAAAAATTAGGAGCTGAAAATAAAATGACATTTAATTTAAAAAAGAAAAGAAAAGAAACAAGGCTTAGCCCATGGTCACACAGCTAGAAAAGTGTCAAAGATAGGGATCCAGGTCTTGCTGACTCTAAGTTCAGTACCTTAGCCACTCCACTATGCCATCTGGTAGTTCATTTACAACGTGCTCAATTTCTCTTTTTGAAGTTGGGTTGCTTAAAATCTCTATTTGTCTTTTTGTTAACTTTGATATCTTATATTTTAGATTATTATCAATTTCCTTTAGATTTTGTATTTTGCTGGCATATAGTTGCAGCTCTGCCATTTACTACATGTGGGACCTCTAGCAAGTCACTTAACCTTTAAGGACCACAGTTTCCTCCCTCATCTGCAATGAGGGTATTGGCATACATAACCTATGAGGTCCCTTCAGGTTCTAGAGCTAGGCTTTTATGTGTTACATTGCACAAGTCATTCCATTTCCCTAAGCCTAAAGGGGCTGGACTAGATGGTCTCTGAGAAACTTGACACTCTAGATTTATAATCCTATGCTCTTACTGTGACCTTTGGCACTATGAGAACTGAGAATTTTATTTCCTCTCACTTGTGAATTTATTTTTTTTGTTTTTAGCCATTTGACTTTCCTCTCTTTATTTGTCCAAGTTAGCTCATCAATTCTGTTAATTTAAAAAAAAGGTTTTAGCTTTATCACTCCTATAGCATTTTTGTTTTCATCTATTTCTCCTCTAATTTTAAAGATTTCTTCTTATAGCAATACGTAACATCATTGTACTTCGTTCAGTTACGTATTGCTGA